>VDFB02047230.1:134790683-135004503 GCA_007258455.2 Sequoia sempervirens
CCTTCTTAGCCAGTCAATTGAGGGAAAATGTAGTGTGGATGTTTGCTCTCTTGAACGCTGGATGGTATCAACATTAATTTTTGTATGGTTTGCATGTGATGGTGATGGTTGTAATAACAATTTCCATTTATTCATTTGTGGCTTCTGTTTTGTGGTTATGGTTGCAACACAACCATATGAATGTTTTGTTTTCCTTTCTAAATTTTTTTATTTTTAATATATAATTCTTATTGAAATGAATTCCATTCATGGTTCATATGATCCTTAATTAGCATAACAAGGTGTTGAGAGTCAAAGATTTAGTCATGGAATTTGAGAATAAAGACCTTAAGGTTGAATGAAGATGATCTTGGTAGTTTTGCTTATAATAATATGTTCAAAATTTAATTATTGCAAAATAGAATGACTCAAAGGTGCATAGGCATTTCTCTTGTTGGTTGATATGTTGCATTCTTCTTTTTTAGACCTTGTATTTAATAGTTGTTGAAGTAGTAAGATAGTTTATGCTATTTTCCATAAGGCATGGGTATGTGTAGAATCATGATGGGCCAAAAAGTGGCAATATGATGGGTATGTGGCTGACGACTATTTTTTAACCCAAAATTGATGAAATGAAAAGGGTTTTTAAAGGAGATTCTCATCTTTCAACCAATATAAATTATGCTTTAATTTGAATTTAATAAGTAATTATTATTCATTTTCTATTCAAATTATGACTAAAGTTTTGATTGATAGGCTGATTTAAAAACATCTATAGCTTTCAAACGGTATCACATTTTTTGAATCCAAAAGATGCGTCACATTCTATGCTTCGTATACTATAGGATTAAAAAAAGAAAAAATGAATTTCATGAATTTTTGACTAAGTTAAGGTGGTCAGACATACAAGTTTTTATATTTTTTTAAAATTTGTAATAAAAAAATCATAATTAATTATTTACTTGGAAAAATATTACAAAAATATTCATCACATTGGGTCATGAGTCCTCTACTTATATCTAAAATATTATAAAAAAATATTATCATTTTATTGTGGTTAGGGTGGTCGACAGACACCTACTTCTTATTTTTTCCTTGAAATTTAAGTACCACTACATTGAAATTTCAAATTTTCACCAAATAGATATTCTTTTTAAAAAAAACCTAGTAGTTTAGAAAATAAGCTCAATTTTCTACAGATTCTATTCTTACATATTTTTAAAATAATATACATAACTTATTCAAATTTTTACGTCAAGTTTCCTAACTCTAATTTTTTTGGATTTTTTGCCACTTAAGGGTCTGTTTTTTCCATAATGATCCTGCACATACCCGCATTGTTGATTGTTCTTCTGTGGCCTTGAATAAATTATTTGATTTATGGTTTTTGTGTGGTGGTGATGGTTACAAAGTAACAAATCAGTTCATGTTCTTCTTGATAAGGCATTCTTAGCTATTTTTGTGTGTGTTTAAGGATGGTTCTTATTTGTATAGGCCTTAATAAGGATTTTTTAGAATGAAAATTTGTATATTAAGTGTGAGATGAAACATTGGTCCTATTATTGATTATAGTGGCAGACCAAAAATACATTGCCCACCACCATTATGAATAGTGATATCAATGATTTTTATTACACTTAATGTAGAGGCTGATGTGCATATAAATGTTGTCTGCATCTAATTTCACATAGATACATAAAAATACAATCCAACATCATGCATTGAATGCATATCTAGGAATTAGCATAGGTTTGGAAATATACACAGTAAAAAAGTACATATAGAAATGTATGTACATGGGATTAGATGCAGACAATATACACTCTTCTTTCTTGCTTCAAATACACCTCTTCCCGCTAGCTTTCTTACAAAAAATGGAAAAAAATTATCACAAGCGACACTTTTCTTTTGCTTTTGCAACCATCGTCCCATGTAAAAAACAAAAAATAGCCTCTAACAACCTACACAGAAGTGACTGTTATACAGATATATCCATAGGTGGTATTCAAACAAAAGAATGTTGTCTGTGTCTAATGTTAGAAACACATAGACCTATAGATAGGAAATATAAAATCAAATAGAACAAAATGAGTTCTATTCTCGACCCTATCATATTGGGTCATTGAGCCTGATGGGCTCTCACCAAACCCTCGAGCAATAACATAAATTGTTCACCACTCTGATCAATGGTGAAATCAATCTTCATTATTACACTTACTATATAGATTATCATTCTAACAAATCCTTTTTTGAGGAAGTTAGATGCCCATATATATGCATTATTGATTGTACTCTACAAAAGACACATGAGAAACACACATAAAAACTCACAAAAAATACATGAATTCATAGTAACAAACCAATGCAAAAACAACCAACATTTCCTTCCACCCATCGCGACTACATGGAAACCATAAACGAAACAATATATACTAAGCTATAGAAGAAGAATCAACAATTCCATTTGGAAAATAACATAAAGTGTTTTCGAAAGGCTTGAGTAATGGTTTTTTCAATATGCACCTCTTCTTACTTGCTCCAAATGTACCTATTCCTACTTGCTTTCTCTCCACTCACTTCTTTCTCCACTGCCTACAAAGAATGGGCAAAGAATTATCATAACCAACACTTTTGTATTGCTTTGCAACCATTGCCCCGTGAAAAAAAACACAAAATAATCTCCAACCACCTTGATAGAAATTCCATAGCTGATGATCACACTTGCATTCTTAGAGAATCTTTCTCTGCTCACTCACAACTATCTAAACATGTCTATTTAACTCATACAATACATATATATGTAGTTGCAAAAGAAAAGCTACATTGATATATATATCTCAAGTTAGATGCACATATATACATGTTGTTGATTGTACTCTACAAAAGACACATGAGAAAAAAACATAAAAACCCACAAAAAACACACAAATTCACAATAACAAACCAACGCAAAAATAAACAATATTTCCTTCCACCCATCGCGACTACACGAAAACCATAAATGAAACAATATAAACTAGGCTACATAAGACCAATCAACAATGCCCTTTGGAAAATAACATAAACTATTTTTGAAAGACTCAAGTAGTGATTTTTCAATATGCACCTCTTCTCGCTTGCTCCAAATGTACCTATTCCTGCTTGCTTCCTCTCTGCTCACTTCTTTCTCCATTACCTACAAAAAAATGGGCAAAGAATTATCACAACTAACACTTTTCTACTGCTTTACAGCCACCACCCCATGCAAAAAAACACAAAATAACCTCCAACCACCTTGAAAGAAATTTCACAGCTAATGATTGCACTTGCACCTTCAGAGGATCTTTCCCTCCTCACTCACATCTATCTTGAACAAAAAGGTAAAGTTAGAGAATGACACCCAACAATGCCTTATCAAAAATTGCGCAAACATTTGTTATGTTTTTACGAGGGTTTTAAGGGCATGCATTACTTACAACCATCGCCACTACATGGAAACCATACAACAATTAATGTTGATGCCATTTTGCTGGCCTTCTCTATCAGCGTGCCAAATTTTTTTTATTTAAAAATTAAAAAACAATCCGCCACTAGATTTGCATGGGTTTGTTACTGTGAATTTTTGTGGTTTGCAAGTTTTCCATCTGATGTAGTGTTTCATTTTAATTTTCTTGTGTGCACATATGTATGTATGTAAAATTAGATGTAGACAACATTCATATATACTCGGGTTTATAGTAAGCATAATAAGAAACAAATTTTCTATGTACAATGTGTTGAAAAGCTCTTAGAAGTTATTTAAGGAAGAAGTTCTACAAAGATGGTGGCATCAATGTTTGATATAACACACAAAATATAGTTTATTATTCCAACAATGTTTTAGTATGTATCAATGTTATTTGCAACTGCTATGACATACATCCAAATCCACACATGGCATTTTTCATCGATGTTTCCCTTGCAACCATTCGTAACACATGCAAACCAACAATGCCCTATGGAAATTGACATAAATTGTATATCATTACATTCCCATATATACTTTTTGTGTCTGTATATATTTGTGCAATAGATTCCTACAAATGTAGTGAGGGCATGCAATGCCTACATATGTTCTTGAAAAACAAGATGTGTGCAGATATTTTCAAAAAAAAATCATTGCTTTTGCAATGATTGTGCGATGCAAAAAAAAATAGGCTCCAACCATCTTCATAGAAATTCCACAATAGATAATTGCACTTGGATGTTCATAAAAGCTTGTCCTCCTCACTTGCACCTCTGATAAAAGGTAAAGCCACAAAACTAGACCCAACAATGCCTTGTTGAAAATTTCTTAGACATTTGCTATGTTTTTTGAGGATTTTAATGGCAGGTGTTACTTATAGCCATTGCCACTACATAGAAACCATACACCAATCAAAATTTGATAGTGACAAACCCATTCAAAAGCTTCACCACAAAATATGAACCATAAATGAAACTATATTGGTTTCAAAAGTGACCCCTTGATTAAAAAACCCACAAAAACACAACAGTTCGTAGTAATAATGTAATGCAAAAACAAACAATATTGCCTCCCATCCACCGTGACTACATGGAGAGCATAAATGAAACAATATACCCTAAGCTAGAGAACAAGAATCAACAATGGCCTATGGAAAATAACATAAATTGTTTTCCAAACTATATTGATTTCAACAGTTGCCTAGATGAGAAAACCCACAAAACACAACAATTCATATTAACAATTCAACACAAAAAACAAACAATATTTCCTTCCAATCATCGCGGCAACAACGAATTGATAAATGGAACAATATACCCTAAGCTAGAGAACTACAATGAACAATGGCCTATGGAAAATAACATCAGCTGCTTTCGAAGCTATGCTGCTTTCAACAATGACCTAGATGGAAAATCCCACAAAAGACAAGAATTTATAGTAGCAATCCAACACAAAAAATAAAAAATGTTTCCTTCCAACCATTGTGGCTGCACAGAGAGCACTAATGAATATAACGTCGACTAGAGAACAACAATGAACAAAGGCCTATGGAAAATAACATGAACTGTTTTCATAATACTCTAGAAACGGTTTTCCCAATATGCACCTCCACCCGCACCTCTACCTACTTGCTTCAAATGCACATGTTCCCACTTTCCAAAACTAGTACAACAGTCTAGGTAATGGAACTATCAATCAGAGTGATGGAAAATGTTTAACCCCTAGCACAAATATGTATGTATGTCATAGCAGATGCAAACAACATTGATTCCATAAGACATTGGTGATTGTTGTCCTCTAGGTTAGGGTGTAGTGTTTCATTTTCGATAAGATGTTGTTGAATAGGCTATAATATTTGATTTTGAAAAGTTTCTCTAGAAAGAAGCAAACAAAATTAGATTTTGTTGGATATAAAGAAGAAATCACATGGAAATGTTGACACATTTGAAAAGTGGAACCATTTCTTTGTAGCGCATAGGCTGCTCCCAAATGGCTAGCAAACAAAAAAAGGTGAAGGGAAGATAAATAGCTCAAATATTCATAAGTTATATGCATAACCTCAAAGATACATGTAGAAATTGCATAAACATACATAGAAACTCACACCTTAAATAAAAAAATATTAGTTTCAATAGCAACCTAGTGAATTCTATTTTTCAATAGCATCTTATTGAAAATGAAACAATATAATTAGGTCTATAGACCAACAGTCGGCAATTCCTTATGGAAAACATCATAAATTATATAAAATTTACTATTAGATTACGAATCAAATATGAAAGAATATTGTGAGAGCTGAAGTCATAAAAAAATTTATGCTATTTTGCTAACTTCAAAGAGCTTTTCGGCACATTGGATGCAGCAAGCAATCTTTCTTATTATGCTTAATATGAAGCCTATTATTGCAAAAATTCCCCTTGAGGACAAAAAAAAAAGAACTATCCTAGCAAAGCAACAAACAAGGGGACGATTTTATATGAATGTTGTTTACATATATTATTTCGCACACATACATATTTGCACACAGGAAAAGAACAGTGAAAGGAAACAAAAGAAACACATACTTTAGTGTTTTTCTACACACATACAAATGCATTACATACACATTTTCCTACACACAATTGTATGAAGATGTTGTATGCACTGAGAAAATTGAATTGCATGCATAGATGTTTCTATATATGTATATGTAGATGTATACATGCATACAACCATGTCCACAAGTATATATAAGAACAACTGGAAATATAAATGGTTTTTTTAAATTCCACCTCTTCCTGCTTGGTTCAAGTGTACCTCTTCCCTCTTACTTTCTCTTTGCTCCATGATTGCTTTAGCGTCTGCAACAAATGCACAATAAATTATCATAACCAACACTTTTGTATTGATTTTCCAACTATCACCCCATGCAGGAAAACACAAAAAAAAAAACCTGTTGTTGCTTCGATAGTAGTTTCACATCACATGATCAAAGTTGCACCTTCACAAAAACTTGCTCTCCTTGTTTGTACTTGTGATAGCTGGTAAATCCATAGAATGATAACCAACAATGCCTTGTCAAAAATTGTGTAGATAATTGACCACATTGATGGACAATGTGTTTCCCCTATGTGGAGGAATGCATGTATGTCATAGTGGATGCAAAGAACATTGATACATAGTGATCCCTTTCTTTATTTTGTTGGGACATCCTTGGAATTATGAGATGTATTTTCAATGCTTTATAATAATGTTTTTTGCATCTAATATCACATATGTAGATTTTTGCACAAAATGGAAATAAAATCAGTGGCAATAATAGTTGAGAATGCCTTTTGGATAACAACATAAACTTTATAACATTAACTATTTTATTATGCATTGAAAATGAAATGATATAGCCAAAGCTAGAGAACAAAAATTAACATTGTGTTATGGAAAAAAACACAGAGTATTTTATTATGTTGCAACCATTGGCATAGAACAAAAGCCATATATGAAACAATATTAAATTTTCCTGTGTAGATATGTATGTATGTCAAAGTAGATGTGAACAATGTACATACGTACTCTTCCCAATGTTTATTATTTTGTGAAAATAGTTGTTATTTGTTTGAACCTTGATATGAAATTATTCAAATGATATACTTTATGTTAATTGTTATATAGAACATTGAAGCCTTTTTTGTAATTATTTCTTTTCCCTCGTATTGTTGATGTCTCTAGGAAAAAAAATTGAGAGATTAAAAAAATGAAACAAAAAAATTGGAATAACAAATTGTATATCAAGTGTTATATGAATCATTGAAGCCTTTATTTTTATTAATCCTTTGCTATCATATTCTTAATGCTTGTGAAAAAAAATTGAGAGCTCATGTTGTGTTTTGAAGTCATACACCTTGTATTCAGCCGTCGACGTTGTAGCTCTCAACTTTTAAAAGAGCAACCCCAACAATGTCAGTGTCCTCTAGCTCTACCTAGGCTAATAAAAAATCCTCAAGCACTAGTCCTGTAAGCCTATTTCTTGTTTTTTTTTGCTGCTGAAAATTAAATCGACACTTTTCCAAGTGCACCAAGTGAACTATGAATATGCTTCATTTGAATTAATAGTTGTTATGATATATTTTCTAACTAATTTATATTCAAACTCTTTGTCTTGCTTTTCCTTTCAATTTGTTTGCCATTTGGGAGTGACCTATGTGTTAGAGGGAAAAACATTACAATTTTCAAATGTGTCAATATTGTTTTTTGCTTCTAGACTTGAGTCACAACCATGAATATCTCATTGCTGCCACTTCACTGAGTTTAACTCCCTTGTAGGATACAAATGTAAATCCAGCCTTAATAGCACATGTAATACAATCTATTGATGCTGGAGATGCTATCCCATCTCCAGTTCTCCAGCTAATGTATTTCCAAAAAATAGGAGGTGATCAAAGCCTGGTTGACCAGTACAAAGTCATCCTTTCTGATGGGACCCACATGCAAATAGGAACTTTTCCTTCAAAATACAATGACCTTTTATTTACAGGGGCATTGAAAATTCCATCTTGTGCTTGACAAACTATCTGTGTAGAAAGCTACATGAATCAAGGTTAGATATTGTTCTGCACTACTTGTACTTAAATTTTTATGCTTTCTTGTTTGTGGGGACCATATTTTAAATTATTTAATGTTTGTTTGGTTCTAGGGTGATTTTCATATTGTCCTTAGATGTAAAAATGTCAGATTTCCAGCTAATTGGAAAACCTAGATATTTTTTTAGAGATCAAGAAGAAAAAATAGTTGGTTGTGATTCACCCTCCCTGTCCAAATGAGCCTCAACATTTGGGATTAATACATCCCCAAGACAACATTATGCTCCTACAAATATCAGCCCTGTTAAAGGGTTGAATGTTTACCAAACCAAATGGACAATAAAAGGTCGGGTAACAACAAAAAGGGATATGCACCATTACAATAAACATGGGCACGAGGGCCAAGTATTCAACTTTGACATTATTGACAATGAGGGAATAAAAATATGAATTACTTGCTTTAATGCAATAGCAGAATTGCATTATGATAGGGTTGAGGTGGGTTGTACTTATTATGTGTCAAAGGGCTCGGTTAGATAGGCAGATAGGAAATTTAATAAGTTAAACAACTAGATGGAAAATCATTTTGGATCAAAACTCAATGTTAAAATGTTGTGATGATGAGGCCTTTGTGCTAGAGAAAGTATTTAAATTCATCCCAATAAATGAAATTGCAAATTGCAGCAATAATAGTTTGATTGATATTATTGGGACTGTGGTGTATGAGGGAATGGTATCGACTATACAAAGAAATGATTAGTCTCAAATGATTCAGAGGACTATTAGAATTAATGATTTTTCATCATTTTCAATTGATGTTAATTTGTGGGGCTCAAATTAGGAAGCAAAGGGTGATGAGATGGAAAGATTGTACACCCCTAGTTCAACTCTCATCCTTGCTGTAAAAAATGTGTGTGTGGGGTATTTCAATGGATTGGTTTTGAACACAGCCATAGGGACTCTTCTATATATAAATCCTGACATACCAGAAACACAACCCTTGATCCAATGAGGACATATTGATCCACCTATCGTTGAGCCCTCCCAGACAGTGCCTCAAAAGGTTGCTTTGGAAAATTGGAGAGTCACTCTTGTATATATCTTGGATCACTACCTTGGCTTGCCAGAAACTTTTCAAGCTATTGTCAAGGCAACAATAAAATATATTAAAACTGATGCATTTTGTTATGCTGCATGCCCATTGCAGGCCAATGGTAGAAAATGTAAGAAAAAGTGTGAAGATTCTGAGTAAAATACGTGGTTCTACCCTAAATTCTAGACTACAATAGCTGATTGTGACTTTTGATATTTATTGCAACTAAAGAAGACCACACAGACGAAATTTGGGCTACTACTTTTGATGAGGATACGACAAGATTAATGTAGATGTCAACAAAATAGCTTTACATGTTCCAATATGAGTCTTCTACTACAATAAATGTTGAGTCCGTTATCAATGCTGTCACCTACACCTTATTTTTTTCACTGTTCTTATTAAAACTCATACCTATAATTTAGAAACAAGGCTTAAAACAACAATAGTCAAAGTTGTAAGAATCAATTTTGAAGCTGAGCACAAGCTGTTGCTATTAGATTTTTCTGCTATTTCCCCTGCTATGCAAGAGTCTCTAGAGATAGATGTCGTACTTTCTTGAATGCCAAAACAACCATGCCTAATTGTGACTTTGGATATTTTTATAGTTTTTGTTGATTGGACATTTGTTTCCTTTTCTTTCATTACAATGATTTTCACATCAGAATACGTTTCCTTTCTACTACTATTGCTTTGTTGTTCATTTAACTAGTTATATATTAAGACAATGAAGTATAACTTATAATGTTTAACAAAAAAAGATACACTTGTTTTCTTTTCTATTCTTTATGTTGCTTATAGTTTTGTTCTTCTTTAAGTGTATGTTCCTGATTTTATTTTATGTTTGGTTATATAGTTATGTCATTCTATTTAATAGATGTATCATTATTTACAACTATTCTTATATATACTTGTGTACATGGTTGTATGCATGTATACATTTACGTATGCATATACATAAATATACATGCATGTAATTCAAATTTCTCAGTGCATACAACTTTTTGATACATATGTGTGTAGATATGTGTCTGTAATGGATATGTATGTGTATATGCATGCACAACTCAATATTTAGAGGTATATGTGAGTTATTTTTAATAAAATGTTGTTCTGATCTTGTTTTGAATGTTCTTAATGCTTACAATATCTTGATAGAGTTCTATGTAGATATATGTGTCTATGATGTATTTGTATATGTGAGTGTGTATGTTTGCGTATGCATCTAATGCTTCTCAAATGTTCTCCTTACTACTTTTCCATGTCTAATCATAATGTCATGTTGGATATGGATATGATATGGTTCTTGGCTATAATGTTTGTTGCATATGTTGTGCAGCTCAATTTACAACCCAACACTGAACAATGCTTTATTGAAAGCAACATAAACTGCTCAATTACTTTGGTAAGTTTTAAATGCAAGGTATTATTGCAACCATCGCCAATATATGGAGCCCATACATGAAACAATGTTTCAATGACAAGTTGTACCAAGTGATGTTTGTTTCCTCTGCTCAAGCAACATACACATATATGTGCATTTAAACTCATCTATATTTCTTTCACATGTATTGACAACTTTGGTTGTGCATATGTATGTATGTCATTTGCAAAAAAATCATCACTGTGGTGGCTCATAATCTTCATAGCAGCTAATGCTACAAAACAATAGTCAACAATGCCTTATGGAAAGTAACATAATTTGTTCAATTGCTTTGGTAACTTTATAACTCTAAATATTATTGTGACCATTGGCAGTGTATGCAAAGCATATATGAAACAATGTTGTTATTGGTCCATTTTATTGCTTTGCAACCATCGAATCTATATGGAAATGATAGATGAAATAATATTTATTGCTTTGCAATGATTGCCTCTATATGGAAACTTTTAGCTGATAGGCTATATGTGTGAACTTTGGATGGAATTTTCGTCAGCCTTACCCGTTTTAAAGTTGTTGGGCAACAATCATCAATGCATATATATTTACATTTTCCTCCACATTCATATATATTGGTGTACATTTTGTTTTCCACTTACATCTTTATCTATTTCATGCATTCGATGCATAGATAGGAATCTGTTGCTTCAAAATATATTTCCACAAAAAGTATATGCTTCTTCTCTTGCATATCATTTTCCTTTTAGTGTGTGCAAATATGTATGTATGTCAAATTAGATGTAAACAAGATATACTCCTCCTTTTGTTTATTGGTTGTAATAACACATGCTGTTTAAAACCTTGGGAAACATAGCAAATATTTGGAATTTTTTTGATAAGGAATTGTTGGGTCTCGTTTTGTTGCTATATATATGTTATTGTGATTTTTTTGTGTTTTGTGGGTTTTTCCATTTGGGCTATTGTTGCAACCAATGTTTTTTTATTTATGGCCTTAGTTTTGTGGCAATGGGTTGCAATGCAGTAGTGGTGATGGTTGTAAGTAACATCTGCCTTTAAAATCCTTAAAAAACATAGCGAATGTCTAAGCAATTTTTGATAACACATGTTGTTGGGTGTCATTATTTGGGTTTCCCTTGTTGTTCAAGATAGTTGTGAGTGAGGAGGGCAAGCTTATGTGAAGGTGCAAGTGTGACATTGGATGTGGAATTTCTGTGAAGGTGGTTGGAGGTTATTTTGTGTTTTTTGCATGGGGTAATGGTTGCAAAACCAGTACAAAAGTGTTTTGTCTACTTATAAACTTTAGCTTGCACTAACAAATCGATTTACAACCTCCACCACAAAATGTGAAACATAAATGAAGCAATATTGCTTTCAATAGTAAGCTAGATTAAAAAACCCACATAAAACACATGATATTAACTATTTTGTAACCATTCACACAAAACGACGGCCATAAATGAAACAATATAGCCTAAGCTAGAGAATTACAATCATCACCACATAACAAAAAGCATAAATGAAACAATATTGGTATCAACAATCACCTAAATGGGAAAATCGAAAAAGTTAATTTTCTTCCCATCTTTTCCACGTCACAACCAACATTCATCCCTGTGTGTAGATATGTACATGTATGTGAGCTCAGATGCAGAGAACATTCATATATACTCCTTCCTATGTTTATTCTTTTCATAGGGTAGTTGATTTTTTTTGTATCTCTATACTTAAACTTCTCCACATAAATTCATTGCTACTTCCTATCACATAGCCTTGTCTCTATTCGTTGAGAATTGCCATGACATCTAACAAAAGAACGAGTACATATGTTTTAATTGATAGTTGTAGTTTTGCTATTCAAGACCCACATCATGCATTTATTGAAATTGCTTTTGTCAACTGAAACATGTGGTACCTATTCTTCTATGAAGTAATTGGCTCAGGCTTAGGATTTTTAAGTTCTTTTTGCAAAAAAAGGGGGGGGGCATAATCCACATGTGTCAAATTACATCTGGCCACATATGTTTAAAACCTTGGGAAACATAGCGAATGTATGTGAAATTTTTGATAGGGCATTGTTGGGTCTCATTATGTTGCTGTACCTGCTATCAAAGCCATGAGTGAGGAGGGTAAGCTTCTGTGAGGCTACACATTCGATCAAGCATTGTCCATCTTCTGTGAGGGTGGTTGGAGGTTATTTTGTGTTTTTTACATGGGGCGATTGTTGCAAAAGCAAAAGAAAAGTGTCGCTTGTGATAATTTTTTGCGAGCTATTTTACACAGAAGCTAGCGGGGAGATGTGTGCTTCAAGCAAGCAATAAGGGGTGTATATAAAAAAACCTTTGCAATATTGTTTCATTTGGGGTTTACGCAGGCATTCGCTATGTTTTCCAAGGCTTTAAAAGGTAGCTATTACTTACAACCATGACCACTATATGGAAAGTATACGATAATTAATGATGATGCCATTTCACTTTCCCTCTCTATTGATGCACCAAACACTTCTAATTTGAAAAAAAATCCAAAATAACTAGCCACTTGTAAGCAACGCCTGCCATTTTCAATCCTTGGAAAACATTGGGCCCGCCGGTGACAAGGGCAAGCTTCTGTTAAGGCCCAAGTGGACTTATCCATTGTGGAATTTATGTGAAGGTGGTTGGATGTTATTTTGTGTTCTTTGCATGGGGTGATGGTTGCAAAAGCTCTACAAAAGTGTCAGTTGTGATAATTCTTTTCCCATTTCTTCTAGGCATGAATCTTGTATATAACACTTGAAAATATAGTTTATCATTCCAAGAATGTCCCATAAAGTAAACATAGGGATCAGTATGTATCAATGGTGTTTACATCTGCTATGACATACATACATATCTGTACATAGGGGAAATACATTGTCCACCACTGTGGACAATCATGGCATCAATATTCCATATAACACTCAAAATACAGTTTATCATTCCAAAAAAGTACCAGCATGTATCAATCTTGTTTGCATCTGCTATGACATACATCCAAATGTGCACATTGCATTGTTCATCACTGTGGTTAATGGTTGCATCAATGTTCCATATAATAGTTAAAATATAGTTTATCATTGTAAGAATGTATGAACAAATTAAACATACGCATTAGTATATATCAAATTTCTTTGCACGTACAATGACATACATACATATCTGCACACAGGGGAAATCCACTGTCCATCACTCTGATGAATGGTGTCATCATGAAGGCTTTTCTATTGCATTACCAATGATCTCCCCATCCAAAAAAACATAAAACAAGTGATTTGTATTTCTGTCTACTTATTGTCAATAATGTCAAAGCTGAGCATTTCATTCTCACATGCTTATTTATTGTAATGCTGATTATCCCTTTCAGTTGTCACATTTCCTTTTCTTTCCCATTGTCTACCTATTGTCCATATGTAATTTAGCATGCATACATTTCCACACATTGTTTCTGTGTCTATATATATCCAAGGAATAGACCCCTACAAATGCATCCACGACATGCAATGCCTGTATACCTGCTTGGAAAGAAAAATCTACATCGATTTATAGCTATCATCGAGACTAAGCCTCATTTTGTTTTATTTGATTTAATACTTCCTATGTGCACATATGTGTCTTTCTGACATTAAATGTAGACAATATTCATATGTTTGAAGACTACTTATGGGTATATATGTGTAACAACCTATGATGGTCCTTGGCCGAATATGTTAGGGTGGACAATAGGCTTTCTTTTGTTATGTTTTATTTTATTTTATTTTCCCTATGTGCAAATATGTATCTATGTTATTATTCCTTTCAGCCTCAAAAAAGCAATTGTTTGAATGATAGACTATATATTAAGTGTAATAAGGAACATTGATTTCACCATTCATCAGAGTGGTGGACACCCAATATGGTAGGGTGCAAAGCAGGCCTCATTTTGTTGTGTTCCATTTTATATTTTCTATGTCCACAACTGAATTCCTCACTTGAACTAGGTTTTTTAGCATTATGTGTAGATCTGCTTTTCTATTTTGCTAGATACTGCAGGATACATACCAACAATTATAGTGCACTATAAATCAAACAAGCCAATCATCTCCAAAAATAGTGTTCATTGCCATCACCTACATTCCATCTCTATACAATGTAAGGCTATATATATTTGATTGCATTTATTATTTCACAACTCCATGTCAATTTATTAAAAAATTATAGAATTGATTTCAACTCAACAAATTTTCTTAGGTGCCAAAGTATTGCTTTCACCATTTATCAAAGTGGTGGATAATTAATGTTTCTACTTAGGGGTTTGGTGAGAGCCAATGAGGGTCCATGAGCCAATATGGTAGGGTGGAGAGTAAGCCTTCTTTTTTGTGTTCATACTGCAATCCATTGTGTGCACAAGGTATGCCTACATTTTATTTAATTACTTCGTTCTACTACAACTACATTGCATATTATTTGTTATGAATTATACAAGTGTTTATATTTTCTAATTTATTTATTGTCTACCAATGACATGTGTTTATTGCACTAAACTTCACATTATACTTTCATGTTTGCAGACCATACTCAACCGAAACAATCCTCCTTTGTGGATCTTTTGATGCCATTAGATCTTGTATAAATTCAATAGGGATTGAAACATTTCTTTCACCATTGATCACAGTGGTGGACAATTTATTTATTTTCTCGGGGCTTTGGTGAGAGCGCATGACGCTCCATGAGCCAATATGGTAGGGTGGAGATCATGCCTTCTTTTCTTGTCTTCATACTACATTCTACCACGTGCATGAGGTACACCTAAATTTTATTTACTTCATCCCTTCCATTACAGTTGTATTGCATATTATGTATTATAAAATATAGAACTCTTTATATCTTGTGATTTACATATTGTCTATCAATTACAGATGATCATTGTACTAAAATTCACATTTTGTTGTTATTCTTGTAGAGCATACTCCAGCCATAATGCGGACTTTGGTGATCTTGTATAAAGTCAGTAGGGGCCGAAACATTTCTTTCACCATTGATCATAGTGGTGGAAAATTTATTTTTTTGCTCGGGGGTTTGGTGAGAGCGCATGGTGCTCCATGACCCAATATGGTAGGGTGGAGATCAAGCCTTCTTTTCTTGTCTTCATACTGCATTCTGACACATGCACGGGGTGTGCCTATATTTTATTTATTTCATCCCTTCCATTATGGGTGCATTGCATATTATGTATTATAAATTATAGAACTCTTTATATATCTCTTGATTTACATATTGTCTATCAATTACAGATGATCACTACACTAAACTTCACATTTTGTTGTTATTCTTGCAAAGCATACTCTAGCCATAATGAGGATTTTTATGAAGTAATGTCTTATAAACGAACTTTCAGAATAATCATAGTGACTACAAAATTGGTCACAATGGTCAAATAAACAATTAGATCCTCATAGACTCTATATTAAGTGTAATAAGAAATATTCATTTCACCATTGATCAGAGTGGTGGATGATGTATATTCTTGCTCGGGGGTTTGGTGAGAGCCCATGAGGCTCCATGACCCAATATGGTAGGGTGGAGAGTAGGCCTCATTTTGTTGTGTTTCATTTTATATTTCCTATGTGCAGATCTCTATGTTTTTGACATAAGATTCAGACAAGATTCATATGTTTCATAGGCTGTATATTTAGTGTAATATTAAAGATTTCTTTGAACATTGATTACATTGAGACAAAAATCTCTATTTTTAAATCTTGCATCCAAAAAGTTTGCATGTAATCTTTTGAGATATATTCCAATTGCATATAAAGTCAAATTCCCAAACACAATGAAAAAAA
The DNA here is from genome assembly GCA_007258455.2 of Sequoia sempervirens. NCBI lineage: Eukaryota > Viridiplantae > Streptophyta > Pinopsida > Cupressales > Cupressaceae > Sequoia > Sequoia sempervirens. Next base: position 134,807,031 of record VDFB02047230.1, read on the forward strand.
TGTACAAAATTAACATCAACATAATCGTATGGATGCTATTATATCTTTATTGTTATGGTTGTCCATGACTCACACAAATATACTTATTTGACAATTGTATTTCCTATTGCAAATCAATAATATTATAACCTTTTAGATAATTCTATTATGCTTGACATTAGCATACATGTAAATATGTACATAGGGGTAATAAGATATAACAACACAAAATGAATGTTCCAACTAAAACTTACAATATATACTACCATTTGCTATGTACAGATATCCACACACCCTCTACTCTCTCTCAGCTTGCATTCCAGCCATTTGTACTTCCCTCCACCTATTGGCTCATGGTTGCATGTCACTACATGCAACTGCTAGTTGTATTAGTTTGGATTTTGGTGATATTTCTTCTTATAACAAGTTTTTTTTTTCAATACATAAAATTGTCTTTTTTTGTCATTGTTTGAATATGTAGAGTTATATTTATGTGATAAATGATATGAGTTTTTCCAGAAATGTGCTTATCATATCTTTCATTAATTACAATCTACACAAAAATATTATTGAAGTCTATTTGGGAAGGTGAAACTGGTCAAGGTATGATCAAGTAAAATTAATGTTATAAAGAAAATTGACTACCATAGTGGATCCAAACATAGAGGTAGAATTTAGTTGTTGTTACTTCAACACACACACCCCATTCAGAATGAGGACCCTCTCTTTCTTTCGCCTCATCGGGTCATTTTGTTGTCGTCTCATTTTGTGTGCCCCTATTTTAGTGTTCAAATGGTTAGCGGGTCCCAAAGAGTTCATCTTGAGTCGACCATGTTTCATCCTCCTTAAATTTTCCCAGTCCTTAGTCTTCGAAGGTTCCCATTTGGTGTCTACCTTAGTGCTTTAGAGTCAGCGTTCTTGGGACCCATCGGGCCTGCCCTACTGGGCCGGCCCTCCCAGATTTTTGTCACCTTTTTGCCGCTCCCAATGACCATCCTCTAGTAGCAATCCACCGATTGGAACCCGAACCCTTCAACACCGCCCGATCATCACCAAGCAATCTAACTGCCATTCGTCGATGACCGTCTGACCATTGGACCTCGGAGCTCTTGCGAGCATTTTTGAAATTGCAACTCACCAACCTTTGGTCTTCCGTACAAGCATTTAATGATTAAAATTTAATGCCCTATTTTCTATAAATAGGTGAGTCTGAACTGTCATTTTCATTCGCCAATTTGTTAGAAAAAATCAGAGAGCTCTCTCCCTGCATAGCCTCTAAGCCTAATAGATTCCCACACCGATTCAAGCAGTTTGCTAACTGATCTTTTTTCCTTCTTTATCGAGTTCTTAGGTTGAGTTCGCTACCTACACCCATTTTGTGTTTTTCTTTGATTTCTAGTAAAAATGATAAATTAAAAGGAGAAAAACACATGGACTAGATAGAGGAAAACAAGGCGCCCAAAACCCATGTGATGAAATCCTGAGAAACCCTCCAAATCGCCCATATAACGATTACAGAACTTGTACTTCCTTGTGCTATTCTTTGGCTAGAGCATTCATGCTTTGTGGACCTGTGTACTCCCAATGCCGTCACCTACATTTGAAAGAAAAAAAATGTACATACAATGAACCGCTCTTCTAGGTTCACCATCATGGGGGGACTCTATTCTTTCACCATCTAAACTTGGAAAAAATCGAACTGAAATGGAGTCCGATAATTCGCTCGGGCTCGCCCCTACGTGATTCCTTCCCTGTGGTGCCACCTATGATTTGTCATTCCCAAGTAGCTTTTTGACCTCAGCTTTCTAGCACTTGGGTCCTGTCCTATTCCTTTCCCCTAAAACTCGCTTGAAAATCTCAAAATCATGGCTTGAATTAGATCTTGCCTGGCGGATTTCTGTTGGTAGAACTCTATTTGCATCTCACCGTCTCAAGCAAATTTTGTAACCTAGAAGCTCAGTCTTCAGGCCCCACTACTTCATCTACCATGTAACATTGTTGGTGTCATAAACAAATGACCATATGCCAAATTCCTTTCGGGTCCTGGCTTGCGGACCTCTATCCATGGGCCGTTGTGGTGACATCGCCGTCTCCTATGACTTTCGAGAGATGTCCACCCGCCCTTCGGGTCCTGGTACCGTGGTGAATGTTTGAATGTGGAGTGAAAATTTCCAAGTGATTGACTTGCAATGGGTCATTCCCTACGAACCTCCTTCATTGGCACTCCGTCCCACCACCACTGCTACAAAAGGGAAAATTTCCTCCATCCGTCCACTACTTGAAACTCAACATTCCACTTGCTGACAAGCTCCCTAAACGAAAACAAAGGAAATATGAAAGCTATGCTCTTAGTCGGACCTAATTCCTCGGGTGGCTCCCATCGTACTTCTGTATGTTTTCCACCATTCCAAATGGAAATCATCTTGTGGATGTCTACCTCCTCCAACCCAAAATACCTGAGACTAATGAGCAATACCACTTCCCTCCAGACCTGTGGGTCCCGCTCGTTGGAACTCTGCCACTGAAATGCTGTCTCACCAGAGCTGTTCCAAATGGAAAACATCATATGGTGAGGCTGCCTCCTAGTTTTGATTTCCCCAAAAGGTGATATGCATGCCCTCCAATCGCCAAATTCACTTCGACCCACATGGTGAAATAGGGCACTTTCCTCAATGAACCCTTCAAATCACTCAAATATGAAGGCGGGTCTAGATAGGCAAGCTACCATACCCTAATTTCCATCCCTCCTACAACTCTAAAATGGCTATTAGCCTAGGGAAGTCCATACCCCTAGGCTCGAATGGCCATAACTTTCCCAAACTAGCTACTACTGATGATCTAAAAGGCATGTTAGGATCTTTAAATGATGGTTTACTTGATCTAATTCTGTTATGCAGGGATTTGACTAACGTTCCATGTATTTTTTATGCTTCAATGTGTTTGTTTCTCCTTTTGATTGCAGGATATACTGCGAGACCTTCGGGAGTAGTTGCAAGGAAAGAAAAAGGAAAGAAAACTAAGGCACCCCATGGAAAAGAAGATAAGGAACAAATGAAGTATCAATTCCAAGGGGAACCCCTAAAATCCAAAGTCACCTCAAGCTGGAAGGAGGTCACCAACACAAACATCAGACATATAGACATTGACGAATTCAAGCAGAGAGTCTGAATCATCCTAAAATAGAGAATGTGTGAAACATTAGAAGTAATGGGTTGGCTGAGGTTGTAGGCTTTCCTCCTGCCCTCATCGCCCTTGAGCTTGTTATGGCTTGTAGGGAGGCCTATCAAGAGGAAACTAGAACCATAGTAGACAGATATGGAAATGTGTTGGTTGGCATGTTTGCTAAGGAAATAACAAATACTTTTCATATCCCTACCTTCGGGGAGATGGAACTACCGACGACAAGTGATGGAAAGGCTATGTGGGACGAAGATCCCCTTAAATGTAAAAGACTTATTAATCAATATTGGTTGAAGGAAAAGAGGGGCAATGCTACAAAGGTTCCCCAAGAGCTCTTTCGTAGTGAATTTTTTGTAGATTACCATGATTTGGTGACCCTACTAAGTAGAGTAATAGGCCTTTCTACTGCTACTTACTTCCAAGAATGGATGCTATAGTTCATTGAAGAAATTCTCTGTGGAGAAGCCAAGTTTTACTGGGCAGGGATAATCAATGGCCACTTCCACAAACAATTCATGGATGTAAAGAAAACCTCCAGGTTTTACATGACCTCCTACTTGGTCTATTCACTGGCTGAACAAGTGAAATACAAAGGTTTGTTCAGAGCTCTAGATGAGGAACCAAGTAGGGAGCTAAAAGTTTATGATAAGTACCCTCAATTAAAATTTAGAAACTTCAAGAGGGATTACTGCAGGGTCAATGGCGCTTTCATAGGTCATATCGTTAGATTGCTCGAGGGTGACTTCGAGAGGTGAGTCTCCCACAGTGCCAATGCATTTCTGAAGTAGTTTTTCTTTTTATTCATCTAGTATCCAAAGTTCACATATATTCATGCATAAGGCTTTTTAGAAATACCCTACAAGCTGCCCTAATATCCCAATGACCGGATAATTCTATTAGAACTCTCTCGATAGCTATGACATGTACACACCCTTTTGAGTAGCAAACATAGGGCAGGGATTCCTTATCCCCTCTCCTTTTTCCAAGGGCTATATGAACTCCATACCTCTCAATGTGCCAATAATTCAAAGAAGGAATTGGTAGAATACCATTTGAGACTCTACACTGCCCAACCATGGATGGATCCCTATGGCCATCTCAAGAAAGAACTTGGACTTGAATATGCCCATCTACATAGTGTTAAGGATTTTTGGGCTAGTTGCAAAGATGATAATGGAGTACGAATGAGGAACTATTTGTGGATGACCACATATTTTGTAAAGATGGTCAATCTATTCCTCGTACTAGACCAGGTGGAAGAGGATGAAAGCAGAGTCATGGATCCTCCATACAATGCGGTTGCCAATATCCTGCTACCATTGATTAACTGGGATGAACAAGAGGTTGACGAACTCAAAATTCTAACCAAGCCCATCGAGGCTCAAAAAAAAGAGTGGATTGATGGGTGAATTTACTAATTGAAGCAGCAAGGGGTCACTTTGACCTATGAGGGGCTTGAGAATGAGCTAACAAGTGAAATAGACAGTGGAACAAAACTTGTTGCCCCATCAGGAGAGACTTCAAAGTCTCCTTCATCCACCAGGTCAAGGAAGAGAAAAGAGGCTGTTGAGTAACAACCCAATCCTAAGGTGTATAAAAGAAAGGCTTTGGAGGGAGAAACTTCCAAGAAACATAAGAAATCAGGTAGTTTCATTGAAATTCCTATCATTCAAGAGGATCTGCTCCATGAAGGAGAGGAAATGGAGGTTGAGCAACCAAGATCTCCACCTGCTGCCTCCACTACTACTACCCTTTTGCCTACTTCTTAGGAGATGGTAGCTACTTCCCCACCTGTGGTGGACATCTTGGTCCACCTTGCCTCTTCTTCTCCGACTGAACCGCCAGAGATGAAAGCTACAATGAAAATATCCAAGGAGTTAGAGAGACAAGAAAAGGAAAAAAGAAGGGTATTGGAGGAGGAATCAGAAGACTACCAAGAACACCTAGAGCACCAGCATTTGCAGATTGATAAGGTGGTCCACGAAGGAGAAGAAATGGAATGCTCTGAGAGTGATGAAGAAGAAGATGACATAAAATACATTGTGGAGACTTTTGACACATAATTTGAGGAGGAGTTGGCTTGACAATTGAAGAATGCTGGAGAGGAAGTAGAAAAGCCACCTTTCGAGGAAGAAAGGGAGCCAAGTGATAAAATGGAGGAAGATACTAAACTTCCAATTGGGGAACATGAAGAAAGCTCCAAGCCTGGTGAAGAAATTCCTCTCTTAGCAGAGCAAGAAGAACAAGAAAAGAAAGAGCAAGATATCCCACCTCAACATGAGGAAGAGGAGAATAAAGAGGAAGATAAACTCAAAGAAGAGTTTGAGACGTGTAAGCCTGAGATAGAGTCTCAAAAAGAAGAACATCCTAAGGAATACAAGCATGAGGATAAAGAAGAGGAAAACCCCAAGAAATGCACACCCACCAAGTTCCTGATCAAAGACACAATGTTCATCTGGGACTCTGATGAAGAAGAAGGAGAAGACACGAGAACAAAGCAATAAGATCCAAGTGATAAAGAGATTGAATTCAGGAAGGATGAAGAAGATGGTGATCATGAATCACCCAAGGAAGAGTCTCAGATGCCCGAATGGTTGGAAAAGCAATTAGAGAAGAAAACCCTGATTCCCAAGGATCCCAAGGAAAGACTCGAGGCTATCAAGTAGCTTGAGTACAGGTCAACATGAAGAAAGAAAAGAAGCCTAAAGTCAGATCCAAATTGACCATGGGTGCCTCTAGATCTAGGATTGTACAAATTTCCATGCCAGTTGTTTGGGAAGAAGGGATAAGTTATGACATCTCCACCATCAACTTGGGGACAACCACTAGGGAACAAAAAATGATCACCTCTAGGATTCAGTTGCCACAGTGGTGCATCAAATGCACAAAGACAAGATCTCCAAAGAAGAACTAAAGGCATAGGTGGCTGATTTGATCGAATATATTCAACAATGGTCATCCACGGAGGAACTGCCCATGACATCCTCGGCTCCATGAAAATTACTATCCAAGGAGCAAATTGACAAACTTGAGAAGAGAAAGAACTAGATCAAGAATACAAAGGATTGGTTCTAACAAGTTTTGTATGTTGGAAACATGGGTGTTAATTGTGTTGTTAGGACAAAAAATAAGATCTTGGAAGTAAAAAGACACCTAGAGGGCATGAGGAAGTTTTGCATTGACTTCCTAGGGATATATAGGTCCACTTATCCTAAAATTGAGGCCATCCTCAAGCTATCTCATAAAACATGGGAAACGACTGACGAAGGACGATCATTGGCTGGTGGATATGTGGAAGATGGACTTTGACCATAGAAAGGAGATATTGAAGCAGGTGCTCCACAAGGTGGAACTTGACATTGATTGGGAAAAGGACACTAGGGAAAATTATGTTCAGTATTTGAAATTAATGATAGGTTATGACATGCCTGCTATTGAGATTGATCCAAAAAATATAAATAAGATGGAATTTGGAATGTCGGGTGAGCTCACCACAAATTTCATGATCTTTGCTACTCAATATTTTTCCCAATCTGAACAGGTCAGGGAAAACACTGCTAAGTATGATGGAGATTGGGATACACTCATAGGCCGATCCAAGCAGTGGAACTACTAGGTGCCCACTCTAACATAATGGAGATTGATAAGCTCCAAGCATTAATCAAAATTTTTATGGAGTATGCCACTTTGAAGAAGCAAGAAGGAAACCCAATCATTGATGACAAGCTCTTCATGGAATAGCTGCAGTAAGGGAAATCAGCTAGAAGACAAAGTGCTATAGTGTTGCCATATAAGGACAAAATAGGGAAAAAAAAAGATGTAATTTTAAATTGTAATATATTTGGGGGTAGGTGAAACCCTAGTTTGTAGTGAATCTTCGCCACACAATGCAAATCAATCTTGGCCATTCATTTTGCTTCTTGAACACTAAAAATAGGGGGTCTCCTCTCATTTTCAAGAGAGAGTTGTGTTGTTGTAATTTAGACATGTTTCATAAATTTGAATAAAAGTTCATTGGCTTTTGGTGGACTCTTGAGTTTCTTTGCATGTTACATGGTTCATCTCCCATAGTTAGTTGATTTAAATAGATTTAATTTGTTGTTCTTCATGGTTTTAGATTACTTTGATAGATTAGTTAATGTTGTTCAATGGTTGTGTAGATTTCTACTGTGTTGATGCCTTCCATGTCCATACTTTTTGTTGTTTACTCATGGTAGATAACTGTGTAAACTTAGTCTAGGCATAAACTAAAGCTACTCCAAAAATCTATCTTTTATTCATGCATGTTTATGGTGAATGAATGGTTGAATATTTGCAGTCCTTAGAAGCTTGCACAGGTTTCATGATACTATGAGTAAACCTGGATAAGTGAAATTATGTTTTGAGGAAGCTGTCCATAGTAGAACCCTCCATGATCACTGTTCATTGCTAGTTTCAGATCCAGGAACCTCTTCTCTTCCCTGCCCTTTTCCTTTTTTTTTTAATAAGTAGCCTATGCTAAGGTTCATTGCACATTGTAAAGCCAAATCTTAAGATAAAATAGGAGTTTAAGATTGCTATTCGAATCTGCAGCAAACTGCACTCTAACTTCCTATCTCAGGAACTCCATTCTAAGATTCACCCCATTTCCAGCCAAACTCCGTAAGCCGCCTTGTGATTACTAAAAAAATCACATCCAACATCAATTGAGAAAATCCATGCATGTCAGTTTGACTTGATAAATCAATCGAGATACCTCTGGGGTAGCGATTGGTAATTTGCTGTGTGAATTTCTACCAATGGTTCATGCCTTCCAGTCCAGTTTAGGTAGTTAGTCACATAAACTACGCTCCACTTCTATCTTTTATTCATGCATGTTTATGGTGAATGAATGGTTGAATATTTGCAGTCCTTAGAAGCTTGTTTCATGAGAAAGTGTGACAAAAGAACCCTCCATGATCAATTGCTAGTTAGTAGGAACCTCTCTCTTCCCTGCCCTTTTCCTTTTTTTTTTATAAGTAGCCTATGCTAAGGTTCATTGCACATTGTAAAGCCAAATCTTAAGATAAAATAGGAGTTTAAGATTGCTATTCGAATCTGCAGAAAGCACTCTAACTTCCTATCTCAGGAACTCCATTCTAAGATTCACCCCAAGCCAAACTCCGTAAGCCGCCTTGTGATTACTAAAAAAATCACATCCAACATCAATTGAGAAAATCCATGCATGTCATGACTTCTCGAGATACCTTGGGGTAGCGATTGGTAATTTGCTTGTGAATTTCTACCTTTCAAGAGAGGTAGTGCACCTCTGCCTGTGTTGAGAAAGTGTACAAAAAACCCATCAACATTAGTATTCATGAGATGAGAGAAAATATAAAAAAATAAAAGAAAGGAAGAAAATAAAAATTTAGTCATTGACTTCATTCTATGTGACTCAAGTAACTCTATTGGGGCTATGTAATTTTCTAGAGAAGAGCTATACCTAGAATGGGATCATAGGCATCTATATTGGGACCATCAATGCCTAATTAGTAGGAGATTTATGCTCAAGTAATCAATAAAGAAATGTCTAATGGTACAAACATTCATATCTAAAGATGACCTCAACCTAATATATATTAAATCTAAAAACAACTTGATAACCGAAGCCATCATACCCTAGTATTACAAATAAAAGAGATGAATGAATTAATTGTAAAAAATGAGATGGAATTGATGCTAATATCATCTATGTAATATTTATTTTGATTAAATTATGAATCTATTTTTTTTTCTTAGGAAGGTTAACCATTGAAAATCATTTGTGCCCTAAAATTCAATTATTTGAATCATTTAAGTCTTGTAGCAAGTGTGAGATTGAACGATTCATTTTAATTGTTCAAGCGAAATTATAGATTCATCTTTATTTATTTTCAAATATTATGTTATATTATAAGAGCTTACTGTTATGTTAGGGAGGACATTTTTTGTGGCCTCCACAACATGACCTATTTTATTATAAAAATTGGGGACCGAAGAATTTATGTTTTTGAAATTTTTATCATCCTTGTACTCTAATTCCTAGTTCATTTTGGTTTTCACTTTATAATTATGCTTTTGATGGGTGTAAGTGTCAAAAGGGAGAAATATTGTAGTGTTAAATCATTTTATTCTTCTTATCTATTCTAAAATTTCAAGGGTATTAAGTTTGTTGCATGTTGAAAAATAGGCCTAGAATCCCAATTTCGAGTAAGAAACCATAACCAAACTCTAGTTTGCAACTTTTTTCTACACAAAAAAATTCTCGTGCATGTATTCTTTTGACCTGAAATTTTATTTTCACTTGGATCCTTTTTGGCTATTTGTCTACCATTTTGACTTATACTAATTTGGTTTTCTAGTAAATTTTCTTTACATAGGCTTAGTCTTACTTTTCTAGGCTAGTGTGCATATATTTTGATAGTTTTTTTATCTCTTCTTAAAGGGATTCAAAGTTCTCGAAGGATTTTTATGCTAAGTGTGTTTAAAATTTGATGATTGAATACAAATTTTTCATTTTAGATTCATTTTAATTATTTTAGACTCAATTTTGGGATTTTTTTCCATGATTTTTCAAAAACTTGGTTTGAGTCTACATTACCGTTTTTTTTTTAATTTGAAAGTTTATTTATAGTTCAAACTAGATCCAATTTCTAGTTGGTAGTTGTATTATTTTTATAATTTGCTTTTTTTTTATAGTGTAATTGAAGTCTAAACTATGAGATCATTCTATAGTCCCAAATTTCATTTATTTTTTGATCGTTTAAAAGTGTAATAAGAATTCAAATTTCAATTATAATTTGAAAAATCAAAATTATTTATAATTTATAATTTTTACATGCTACAAACTAGATCCAAAGTCTAGCTAGTAGTCACAATCTCTTTACAATTTACAAGTTTTTACAAATTGTAATTAGATTTTGAAATTTGATTGAAATTTATCAATATCTCTTTTAAGTTTTCAACATTTTGTAAACAAAAAAATTTGAATCAAAATCTATTTTGAAAGTTACAAGTTAGAACTAGAGTTTGATTTGTATTTTTCAGCAAAAGCTAAAATTCTCTCATTTGACCCAAAGAACATATTTTTTAAAGATATTTTTAACTAGTTTTTATCATGCTAACATATTAAATAGGTGCAATTAAGGGATTTAAAATTTTATTTTGTATTAATTACACCTTTCTAAATGATTTTTTATTTAAAATTATTAAGGAACATCTAGTTGTTGTAAGAAATTTCACTTGAGAATGTATTCACCAACACAGATGGAGTATGAATACAAAGGGGTGATTCCACTCTTAAATTTACTATCTTATATCGATAATCTTTTTTATAAATTTTTTGGGCATGTATGATTTGAAGAATTTTGAAGGAGGATATGAGAAAGAAAGAAGATAAATATGCTTTAGAATATGAAGCCAACTGGTCTCATAGAAGAAGTATTATTTACAATTTTTGTTCAATCTCTAGCTAGCATTGAAAATATTTAATAACAAGAAGAATAGAGTGGTTAGAAAAATGGATGGAATGGTAATCATGTAGATTTAACCACCATATATATAGAAAATGTTGAATCTACCATCAAGGGAATTTTTTTAAAGGATATTTATGAAATTATTAAGAGATTATTTTGAGGGTCATGCTAGTAAATGTATTACAATAAAAAAAGAACATTGATATCTAATTTATTGAATAAGCTATTTATAGTGAATTGAAAGAGGATATCAATTACACAATTACTCTCTTGAGTTGGGTTGTAAGAATTGAGAATGCAAAATAATTTCATTCATAAATATTTTAGTTCATTTACAAAGTTTTGATTATGATAAAATTGGAAGCGCTAGTACCCATTACAAAGCAACCATCGAGGAAGAAGAGAGGATGCTCCAAAAAAGACAGACCTCTAAAATAAAGACTGACAATGAGTGAGACATAATAGGACCATTAACAACCAAAGCTTTTGACCGGGGCAAGGAATCATAAATAGAATAGCTACAAAGAAAAGGAACTACAACAAAAAAAACCAACCCAAAACATAGCTAGGAAGGAAAAACCTAATTTAAACCTAGGATACCAAACCAAAGAACACCACCCTAGAGCAGGGGAAAAATCAACACTAGCCAATTGCTTAAAATGTTGAGCCAAGATTTGCACCCAATGTGCAACAACTTGAGAGTTTCTGGTATTGAACATAAAATAGACCAAAGGGAAGAAGAGATCCCTTTCTCTAAACACACCCACCTTGTCAAAAAAACCCTAGCACAAACACCAAAGGAACCCCTCCACCTCAATATGAGTAGAAAACAAGAATTCTAGCAAGAGGGAAGAGAACCACCCAAAACTTCCACAAGAACAATAGGGGTGACAACCCCCTTGTTATAGCTCTAACAAAACCAGTGCCAGAGAAAAACCCAAACTCCTTCGACCATTCTCCACCTCAAAAGAAGAAAGCCCCACCTCAACAGGGGATGCTAAGAAGAGCCAAGGTAACCAAACACAGTCCACTAGGGAAAACAAAGCCTAAAACCCAAAGGGATTAGGGGCAGCCAAAACAAACAAGGGGTGACCCCCCACCAAACCAAAAAAATTATGGGAATCGAAGGAAAAATGTTCCACATCAACCAGACCCCAAAGAAGGGTTTCAACATCATCATAAAAGATATTAGCCAGAACCAACACCCATAAAATAGTTGACATAACACATCTCCGTAGAGTCCCAAAAGACAAGATCCAAGATAAGAACACCACCACAACACTAAATACTGTAGGAATGAGAATCCACATAGCAAAGGCCAAAGGCCATATGGGCATGAGAGAAGAGCACAAGCATAGGAACAACAACCAACATGCTGAACAGAGTAGAGCAAAGGCCCTAACATCCATAGAAACAAGAAAAAAAACCTACACTTACCCGCATTGAAGTCACCACACAAACCTTAGGCCATATAAACTTCTGCAGACAAAGCAACCACTCACAGACATTCTACACATTGATAGAAACCATGAGCTGCACTCCAAACCCACCATGAACCCCCAGATTGGAGCCACCCACCAAGCAAATACTAGTAGGGAACAAAGCAACAAACTTCTCAATAAACCCAATCACCAAGTCCTCAAGGAAACCCACCACCAAGCATAGGAAGTCAAAGTAGGAAGTGGTAGAAAAAACAAGATGGACCATGAAGCAACCCACAATGATGACCCACAAACCCAACAAGGCCATGTCAAACAAGAGGACCCAAACATGAAGGAAACTCCCAATGAAGCATTGCAAACCTAGAATAAGAGCATCAGAAAAGATAGTGATAACCACCAATCGGTGCCTAAGGAAGAAATAGTAGGCCGAAAAATGCAAAATGCAACCAAGGGCTAAGCCACCGAAAGCCAAAACAAGGGGGCTAGCTATGCAAAATGAACAGTCACCAAAGGAGCAACCAACACTTGAGACAAAGGAGGAGAAACAAAAAGCCCCAACACCATCCAGATCTTCATCCCCATTGCCAGAATCGTCTTCCCATTCAAAAAACCCCTCCATGTGAATTCCCACCTCTTCCTCCACTCTCCATGTTAAATTATGCAAGTGTTAGGGATACCTAGATTTTAGTTCATTTAGAAAGTTATTTGTATGAATGATTTTATTTATTTGGCTTCCCTCATTAGAGACAACCCGCAAAAGAATTTATGTGATGTCATATATATTCAAAGGATTTTTTTACATTATTCATACCTAGTCTACTCCTTAGCAATAAAGAAATATTTTTTTGGACTTGCAAAAGTTGGTGTCATGGGTTTAGGTCAAAAATTGGTATACAAATATATCCCCAATTAGAGATGAAATAAAGTAACAAGAATTTTAAAAGGTTACGCAGTTATTTTATATTTAATATCATATGAATCCTTGATATTGATAAGAAAAATATAATATCCCTAGAAGTTATGGGTTAAATTTAGAAATGAGAGAATTAGTATTATATATTTTCTACCTTTAATTGCATTAATATTCTAGGTTTTTAGGGGCACCATTAAAAATTCAATGACTAAATAGATTTATTGGAAACATGTAGACAAGGAATTAATATTCATAAAATATGTGTGAGGAATAAAGTTAAAGTCTTTCTTTCCCTCCATTAGTTAAGAATGCATGAATACAATTATCTCTCTTGACACTTAGGACTTATGAAGGAAAAAATTCATTGAATCCAAGGAAATATTTTCAAGGGTTAAAAAATACCACCATATATAAGAACCATCTGGAAGACTACTAGGAAAATAATGTTGATGATTTGCAGCTATGAAAGAGGTCCTACTCACCCAATAAATTATTCAACACTTTCTCAAGCCAATTTTTTTGCTTTTCATCATTATTGAAGTTTCAAATTATACATTGTTGAACTCTATTATAGTAGCAATGGAAATAGATGAGGAAAAAATAAGAGTGGGGAAAAAGATTGGTATGAAAATAAAGTCTCCTAGGATATAGTTTGTATGTTTAATCTTAAATCATCTAGAAAAAGGGAAAACTAAAGATATGGACGTGTCCCCTTGCCGCCATAATCTTGCTTTTGAAATCTACTCTTAAGTTATTCAATAAAATTTAACCCCAGTCAATGATGTTGTCTTCAAAATAAATATATTTTTAGGTCACAATTTGATCATGTTTCAACCTTACTTCATAATACTTAGCTCCTAAACTCTCTATTTACTAATCATCATAAGTATACATTGTGGAGAAAAAACATACTAAGCATCATCACAAATTGTAGGTGGCTAAATATTTTATCTCATCTTCATGGACTCATTCTTGAACAAGAAACAACATATTAAGAAACATGTTTGGGGTAATATAAATGATAATTTATCATAGGATTGATTGGTTCTACTTATAGTGCAAGCATCCTCAAAGTGATCTATCATTATATATTCTCAGACATCTCATGCCCATGCATAGTTTGGACTAAAGATTGGGAGATTTTTAGAGATCCACACAAGCCTCCATTCCCAATAGATCTTGCATCAAATTTCTTCATTCCACTTGATGATGTTGACAATATACCCTATGATGATAAGACCTAAGAGGAGTTTGAATATGATGCAAAACTTGAGCATCTTGATGATCCAAAGACTTCTCCAACAACTCCTACCTCTCTAGTTAAGATCACACATTCATCTTCTATTGATGATTCATTGAGTACTTCTAGTGATTCATTCCAATAGGTATCTATTTTTCTTTCTGATTGGGATTCCTATTTATCAAAAAATGCATATTTGGAAGACCAATTTGAGGGTCTATCTCTCCTATTTGATGATACACATGGATAAACTATTGTCATTTTATGTTTATCTTTGGAGTTAGTTCAAGATCAATTTCCATTTGTTCCTATTTTGTCATAGTTTGTTGTGATTGGGCATGTAACTGATTGGATTGTGACATCATCTTCATCATCCAAGAACTTGGTAACACTTGAGTAGATTTCAGAGACACAATCTTCATACATATGGATTCCACTTCCTACCAATTCCTATTACGAATGGGAAGCATTCCTAGATTACACATTAACCATTTTTGCATGAGATTACACATTATGGGGGGGAAATCTTGTCTCTCTTTTTCCATATTATGGGGAGGGGGGTCATTAATTGTATATACATGTTGAATGTAGTCCATGGGGGTATCATTGAGTCCTCCATACATCATCTTATTTTTTCTCTTTTCTCTATTTTGGAGAGGAGTTTTGTCCCACTGGGTTTTCTTCTTTTCTCCATTTTTGAGATATTGCATTTATATTTGCATTATAAATGAGTACCTAACATGGCCTCATAGCCAAGACCCATTTTTTTTTCTTTTTTACATAGTAATATTCTCCCTAACTTGCACTTAAGGGGGGGTGTTGGTGTGAATAAATGCCTTGTACCTAGTTAATTCACTCAATAGGTAATTATAGGACATATTTACATGTTAAATTCACTTGTTGGTGAAGGCAAAGATAGAGTGAAAACAAAGAACCAAATACTACTGCTACGACAAAACATATATTTTTTTTATTTTTTTGATAATTAAAATGGGTTACATGTGCCTTAGATTCATAGAGGTCTTTCAAGAATACAAGAAGGGAATAAGATAAAAATAGCTACAAAAAAAAAAAGATTTAAAAAAACTTTAAAACAAATCTAAATACCTAACTTCCTCCTCTGTGTGCACCTAATCTATGCAAAATAGAAACTGTTGATTTATTGCAAATTTTGTTGTTTTATTGCTAATTTTTTCCACTGCATACATGTAGATTGGGAGAAATTATTTATTTATTCTAGCACCCCCTTAATTTCTACCTTTCATAGTTTCACCATTTACAATGCCCAAAATTTGTCTTAAATGCTCAAAGATCCTCTTTGATAACGCCTTGGTAAATATATCTACTAACTGATCTTCAAATCTGCAAAATTCCAGTTGGATTTTACTATCATTCACCAACTCTTTGATAAAGTGATATCTTGTACCAATATGCTTTCACCTCTTATGAAAAACATGATTCTTTGACAATGCGATTGCTGATTTATTTTTACAAAATATTGGAGTTGGCTCCTCTTGTGCTTGCAATAAATCTATCAAAATTTTCCTCATCCAAACTGCTTGACATACTACTAAGGTGGCTGCTACATATTTTATTTCAGCTTATGAAAGTTTCACTATAGGTTGCTTCTTTGATGCCCTATAAGATTGCACCTATCCCACAATGAAATATATATCCAAAAGTACTCTTCTTATCATCAACGCTACCTACAAAATCACTGTCAATATAACCAACCAAACAAAAATCATTAGTTGTGGAATACAAGATTCCATATTCTATTGTTCCTACCACATAACTTAATATCATCTTCCCAACTTGCCAATGCAAGTCTTTTGGTGGCTCCATGAATCTTGAGATCAAACTAACTCCATACATGATATCCCGTCTTGTAGTTGTAAGATACATCAAACTTCCAATTAGTCTTTTGAAAATTATAGAATCAACATTTGACCCTTTATCTTCTTATCTAATTTTAGTGTCTGTTGCAATTGGTGTAGATGTTGGATTACAATTCAATATCCTAAACATTTTCAACTCATCTTTTGCATATTTAGATTGACTAAAAAAATTACTTTATTTGATTGAACAACTTCAATTCCCAAAAAATATTTCATCAAACCCAAATCTATCATCTCAAATTCTTTCTTCATTGCTGATTTAAATGTGTCTATAGACGAATTTCTAGTGATAATTAAATCATCAACATGTATAAACACACAACCAAAATTTGACCATCTTTATTGATCTTTGTGTACAATGTAGGCTCACTATTGCTTTTGTTGAATCCATTACTTTTCATGTATGAATCAATTTTTCTTGTATGAGAGGGGGACCACCACATGCAAGACCCTAGGTCACGGAGGGTTGAGACGTGAGAGGCTGCCCTAACTTACCTCAGCTAAGTGTATGTTTTAGGAAATGAGGATGAGAATGATGAGGCTTTTAGAGTCCTATGATCACTCTGCAATCTTGAGTTTCAAGGTGGGGCTAGGAAAGTCGATCTTTAGGTCCAACTCTATGCCTCAGGGAGCTCTCTGCCTGAGGACGTCAGTGCATACTTTGGATGACAGCGCAACGTGCTAGTGTCTCAGAAATGCACTGTAGTTTGTATGGTCAGATTACAACAAAGACGAGGTCAAACTCACCAAAATGACTAACAACCTAGCTTAACGACTTCTAAGAGGAAAAAATAACACTATGAAATATAAAAATTATAAGTGAAGGTGATAGAGTAGATATACCAAAGCCAAGGTGATGAAGACAATCTTGTAGAAGACCCTATTCGCCAGCTAGATCCTCAAAGTGCGTCCACCTACACATAGCAAGAGAGAGAATGTTGTGGGGTGGTTGTATAGGCGTCTTCCTTAGTTAGACCCCCATTTAGGTGTTCCCACCTCCACAGACAACCAAAGGAAGAAAGATAAAGAAGTGACAAAAAATAAGCACTACAAACAGTACTATGCTACTCAACCAAATGATAGAGGAGAGGAGAGGGAAGCTTACCACCTCCACCAAGAGTACTCAAGGTTGCTTGGGGGAGAAATGAGAGGAACTCAAGCCTCTTCTGCAATGGTGTGGTCCCAAACTTGCTCTACCGACGTGATGGAGTGTGATATTGCTGCTATGGAATGCTAGAATGTGAGTGCAAAATGAGCTTGAAGTGATGTAGAGTTCTTCCAATCTTCATCCAACCTCCTAATGCAAGTTCAAATACTTGATTATGAAGGAATGAGGAAAGAAACAACCATATTCAGGTCAGGTGCCTAAAGGAGGCATTACAACTTCGTTACCAATGAGAAGAGTAACGGCTCTGTTGGCTCAACCATAAGAATTTTCCAAGGACGTAAGCGCGTCGTGCAGACGTCTGCATGCTGTGCAGGTGTCCCCGAAAAAAATGCCTCCACCGACAAAAAAAAAGGTGCTAGGTGGATTTCCATTAGCGAGCTTAAGTGAATTTAAGCCTCTGACTTAGGTTTTCTAAAGTGTAATAAGGAAAAAAGGGGAATTGCACCTAGAGTGAAAATTTTCTCTTATACATTTTTCCCCCACTTTTGCAAGCATAGATACTGATGAGTGCTCGGTAAAGTAGATCAAGAAGAGCATAGGGTTAGAAAAGTATACCTGAACTGTTGAGGATGTAGACCATGATCTAGCGAACCTGAAGATGCAGGGAGAAAAAAAGGACTCCATAGCTGCTCGAAAAGATGAAGTTGGAACAACAAAATTCCTTATAGGCCCATAGACCTACACTGAGGCAACCCCCAAGATCTCTTGCATGGAGGAAGCCCCAAGGAGGTGGACTCCGCAGAGTCAGGAAGCAACGATATTTCTATCCACAGATAGAGCATGTCTAAAGTGTCGATGCATCTACCTATAGATAGGACGCATCTAAAAGCAACAGTATGTCTACCTATAGATAGAATATGTTAGAAGTGGCGACACATCCACTCGTAGGTAGAGTGTGTCTAAAGCATCGATGTGTTTACCTATAGATATAACACATCTAAAAGTAGTGACATGTCTACCCATAGATAGAACATGTATAAAGCGTTGATCTATCTACCCACATATAGAACACATCTAAAAGTGACATGTCTACCCATAGATAGAACATGTCAGAAGCGGCTGCTCACATAGATCAAGAAACTTTCAAAGGGCTCCCTCGAGAAGCCTTCAAAAGGAGAGGGGCCCACTCAAGGGACGTACTGTTTGAAAAAGCAAGGTCTAGTGAGGCTGCCCCCAAGCTAGATGCAAAAGGATGAATGGAACGAGTCTAGTCGGGCTTCCCTCAGGCTAGACATGCAAGAATCCATTCATTACAAAGGATTTTGAAGAAAGGGTCCTTGAGGAACCTGCTGTGAAAGAGGGGGGTCCACACAAGGGACATGCAATTCAAAAGTCGCCACCTTAGAGCGATTCGTCATCAAGGGATCCCTTCAAGGAAGGTCATGCCCCCATGCAAGGGGAAGTCAAAGCAATTCCAAATTTAGAGGAAGATCTCCACATCCTTTCTTTATGAACCTGTGATGAAGGAAACACATTTTGTTACGATTCTATGTTGAGAATGGGCTTCCAAGGAAAGGGTGTTACAAGTATTTTTGAGAAAAGATTCATTGGCAGCAAATTCATTTTCTAAAAGTTGAAGTGTTAAAGAACGTTGTCACACATAAGAGGGGCAACTCAAGCAAATAAGAAAGAGTGATAAAGAAAAAAAAAATGTACAAACAAAGGGTATAGGGGGATCTGGTTTAGCGAGGTCATATTTGTCCAAGCTCATATAATAGTAGGTAATTTCAATGCAAGGCGAAAGATCATCAATCCCTAACCAGATCAAGAAGAATGCACAAAAACAAAGTAAAAATAAAAAAATTGGGTCAACATGGAAGGGAATCCTAAATGTCCCTGATGCTTTGCATCATCCCCAACTTAATGAAAAATCAAGCACAAACATGGAAGAATGATGGTACAAATAGAAGAAGGTTTATGACACAAAAACCACGTCTATATCCAAGCACTAACAAGGGTGATGAGGGTCATTCAGGAACACATAGCACGGGTGATGAGCTTAGGATATGCTCATAATTTGAGTATCATGATGTACTTTTAATATCTCTACTTTTACTGCTAATGGATGTTTTAACTATTTTATGAAAGACTCTTTATCTAAAATGGGTAGTATCCTGTAGCAATACATTCCTACATTCCTGTAGCCTAACATCTCCATGTGTCATTAATTACCCTGTTTGACTTCCCGAATGACTGATATAATGCATATGGTTTTTGAATAATGGGATAGATTTAATATGTGATTAATGAATATATCATGTTGTTTGCCATGAATGATTTCTTTCACCTCTGTCGCCTTGTGCATCGCAAGTTGTTGAAGGGAGCATGAACGAGTCAAACACAGCGGATTTTGGCTCTATAGTAAAGTCCATTTCCTGCATGACATTAAGGAAGTTGTATCGATGAAGACTCTTTGTCTGGGTCATTGGGAAGAAACTTAAATGATCATTAATCTGGAAAGAGTGGAATGCTAAATTCTCTGGATCGTGTTGAACGGATATGTTTTCATTTATGAGAAGTCTATTCCTCGGTTTCAGGATTCATTTATGTCCACGTCTTTCTCTGTTAAGTTAGGTAGTTAGTTGTTTTTCTATTTTAAATAAATTTTCCTCCTGCGAGAGTGAGCAAGCATAACAAGCATAGAAAGGATATCATGTATAAGTTAGTATGATAATAAGAGGCAAAGTATCTAAGAATCAGTACTATGATAATAGATAGAGTTTTGTGTTAGTTTTCATATGAGCAAAACAATGTATACCATTTTGAGTTTATGAATAGAAGCTGATGAAGTTCTGAGTTCAATTCTTGCATAATTAGCTAATGCTTGCTAAGGGGGCCCACTTAGTAAGTATCTGTAGTTAGTTAGTTAGTCATTTATTTTCTGTTGATCATAAGTTAGATTTCATTCTTGAAGTTTCAGTGCAAACTCAATCTTATATTGTTCTTGTAGCATCAGGAATCCATCCCTGTGTTTGTTCCTGTAGCATAAGGCCAGTTCATAGTTTGTTTCTCAGTTGTAGTTGTTATAGTTTTTGCTTTGATTAAGTTTAGAAGGCTTCACATTACATTCCTGTAGCATAAGTAGAATTTCTTTCACACATTTATTTCTAGTAAATCGTGATTGAAACTAGTTCATAGTGCACATATAGTGCCGCTCCATTTCAAGTATACGTTCCCTGGTTTGACAAAGTAAATGAATGACCATAAAAAAATGTTAGTCACCTGCTAGAATGTCCAATTCCTAGGTTTGGATTTTCCATGACTTTTATATCCTTTTGTGGGCGCGACCATTTTTAGCACCATTGTCGGGGATGGTGTCAAGCTAAGAACCTGTCATAAGTCATTGTTAGTAGTAGTTTAGTTTGTTATTCAAGCATTTTCAAATTCCTTCAACTCACCATTCATTCTATTGCATGCATAGAAGAAGAGATGCTCTAGGAAGATTCCTCCGTGACCTTCCATTCATTGATAATAATCCTGAACCAACTTATAATCTATTTGAGGAAGAAGGGGACCAAAATATCAATCCATTTGCTGAAAACCTTTTTGTTGAATTGCCATTTGACCCAGCTGATGAAGAACCTAAAGAAAATCCATTTGCTCTGATACTCCATCAAACAAATATGGCACGAAATCCACCTAATTGACCTCCTGCTTTTGAGTTTCCCATCATTGCTTAGTAAGATTATGGTAACCTTAAAAATATTCCTTCTTCATTACTCCCCAAGTTCTATGGACTAGTTATAGAGGACCCAGACACTTTCTTGTTTGAGTTTGATATCCTCTGTCGCAGCTATGATTACACTTCAGATGCTCATAGGATGAAGTTGTTTCCTTCTACTTTGAAAGAAGGAGCTCTTAGATGGTTTATGAGTTTGGGAAGAGGTGTTGTTGATAGTTGGGCAGTCATGCAAACAAAATTTCTTGAGAAATACAGGGAATATTGTAAGAGTGGTAGTAAGGGAGATGATATATTAAGAATTCAACAAAAGGAGGATGAAAGCATGGAAGACTATATCTCAAGATTCTTGTTTTCCTTGAAAAAAAAATTAGATCATACTCTCAATGAAGAGTCTCAAAAACTACTCTTCCTAAAAGGAATTAATGATACCTGTATAGATGCCCTAGACCTGATGGGAGGAGGTGATATAACCCAACTACCTTGGGATGATATCAAGAAAATATGTCTCAACTACTTTCGAGAAAATGTTAAGAAGGGTAGAGGTCATCAAGCCACATTGAGAAATTCTTCTATTAATGGAGTTTCACGGATGGAGATCACAAATTTGCTATTTGATTTCAAGCAGGATATCATAAACAACATGGCTACACAATTGGATACTATGCAAGCTCAGAAGAAACATGAGGAAGCTGGAGCAATCTTGGCAGAGTTCTGTCCACATTGTAGATAGAAGAAACGAGACTATAGATGTAAGATGGTAGCTAACCTGGAGGCTAAGCAATTACCTACTGACTTTAAGATGGTAGAGAGTGATGATGACCAAGTATTTTTCATCGCATAAAGGTGACCATGGGCTTAAAGACAAGGTATGTCTCAAGATCCTTTGAATTTTGGTAATCCTTATTCTAATTACAATAACCAATGGCAACCTACATATGGCCCATCACCACCTTGGAATACTTCTCAACCTCATTGGCCTAACTATCAGAGTCCTCAATGGCAATCTCCTCAAAGAGGTTGGCAGCAACCACAAGGATAATGGACTTCACCCCAAGGTAACTGGCAGCAGAATCCTCAATGGAGAAGTCCAAAGCAATGGAAAAACCAATCACCCACCCCCTGCAGCTTCAACAGCCACAACCTCAGGCCCTCATGCCACCTTCTGTAGCACCTGCAACAAATACTGGCCCTCCAAAACAAACCTCTATGTCTACTCAACCATTGCCAAATCCTAATAATAAGTAGTAACAACAACCTATGTATTTTATAGAAGCCAATCAATATCCAGCTTATGTCCTGGATATTCATGATATCCATCTTAGGTCTAGAACCACTCTCCTTGCTCCACAACCACCTATGATTATAGAAATTCCAGATTCTGCCTTTGAACAACCTACTAAACCTGCAGAACATATGCTTGTGTCTGATACTGTCTCTAAAGAGCCTGTCTTGCAGCGTCAGGCCAAACCGCCTTTTCCTCAGAAATTGCAAGTTACTACATCCAAGTCTATGGAAGAGCCTACCTTTGATATTTTGGATCAGTTAAAGAATGTACACATTCAAATTCCTCTTTTTCAAGCCATTAAGGAGGCCTATTTAAAGAAACCAGGAAGAAAGAAAAAGGATCCCCAAACTATCCATGTTCTAAGATAGTTGGTAGATATTATGTTGAGGAAGGTCGTCATTCCAAAATATACTGACCCTGCGAGTCCTATGGTACAAATAAATATTAATGGCCAGATAGTAAAGAATTTTTTGATTGACCTTGGTGCAGCCATCAATGTAATGATCAAGAAAACAATGGAGTATTTGAATATCTTAAACATTCAGTCTACACCTACCATCCTGTAGTTTGCTGATATTTCTATAGTAAAGCTTGATGGAATGGTAGATGATGTTATTGTCATCCTTGAGTTTTGAGAGTACCCAACAGACTTCACCATATTGTCCACTAAGGCAACTTTGGGAGGATATCCTATTATCCTAGGTAGACCATGGTTAGCTACAGCTGATGATTTTATAGGATGTCGTTCAGGAGACATGACAATTTATGATGGTCAGTCAAGAAATAAATTGGCTTTATACCCAATTGTTTAGCCTCAGCCAGACTTGTCACAACCAATTTGGCCAGATTTAGGAGAGGAAACTGAAGAAGTCAATTCATTGGCTCAACTAATGATGCTACAAACTAATCCTTTTTCACAGCTTCAGAGTGAGGATGACCTGCTTTTACATATTTTGTAGTCCAACCCTGGTCTGAGTAGCCCATCTACTGCAAATAGCTGTCTTCAACAGTGTTTTCTGCAACAACTAAATTCTGAGAACCTGTCACCTGAATCTCCTGTAGTTTATCATAATTTGCTTCCATATGAAATACAAATACCACCTTTCTCAACAGCCTCCATGAATGATCTTATCAAGCAAGTAGAAGTGTCTTCAGACCGCTGTCTAAACATCAATAATAAGTTGCCTCAATCTCATCAAGCTTCCCTAGTCACAATATTGCAAGAACAACACTAAGCTTTTGCATGGGACTATGGGGATATGAAGGGAATAGATCCTCAACTTTGTACTCATAGGATCTACATTAGGGAAGATTGTTTACCTGTCAGGCAGCCTCAAAGAAGGATAAACCCAGCACTCAGGGAAATAGTTAAAATAGAGCTTCAGAAGCTGCTTGATGCTGGTTTTATCTACCCCATTTCAGACAGTCAATGGGTGTCTCCATTGGTAATTGTCCCTAAAAAAGGTGGAAAATAGAGAGTTTGTGTAGAGTATAGAGAGCTGAACACAACAACTAAAATGGATCACTTTCCACTGCCATTTGTTGACCAAGTACTAAATTCATTGTCTGGGAAAAAGTATTTTTCCTTTTTGGATGGATATAGTGGCTATAATCAAATTAAAATTGCCCTTGAGGATAAAGACAAAACAACTTTTACTAGTCCATGGGGTACTTTTTCCTACTCTGTCTTACCTTTTGGACTGTGTAATGCACCTGCAACATTTCAAAGGGCAGTCATTAGTATTTTTCCTGACATTTCTCATGATTCTATGGAAATATACATGGATGACTTCACTACTTATGGAGTTACTTATGAAGAAGCATTGGCCAATTTGGAAAAAGTGTTGAAAAGATATCGGGAACATAATTTATCCTTGAATAGTGAGAAATGCTTCATGATGATGCAAGAGGGAATTGTTTTAGGCCATCATGTCTCCCAAGCAAGAATTTAGGTTGATTATGCAAAAATAGAAGTTATTCTAACTTTTCCAACACCTACAAAACAAAAGGATGTTAGAAGTTTCCTTGGACATGCTGGATATTATAGGAGATTTATCAAAGATTTTAGCAAAATAGCCAGTCCATTATATTCTTTATTGACTAAGGATTCTGAGTTTACCTGGACTGAGGCCTGCGACAAATCTTTCTTTCAGCTTAAGAACTTACTTACTTAGGCACCTGTTCTTCAAGGACCGAAGTGGAATCAACTTTTTCATGTACACACAGATGCTTTTGATTATGCCATAGGGGCAGTTTTAGGATAGAAGGAGAATTCCATAGAGCATGCCATATACTTCATTAGAAAAAATCTTCAAGGTCCTGAATTAAATTATACTATCACAGAGAAAGAATTACTAGCAGTTGTGTATGCCTTGAATTTTTTTTGACATTATGTCACTGGTTACCAAATATTTGTTCATACAGATCATGCAGCAATAAGGTACCTCATAAATAAGTTTTCCATATCTGGTAGATTAGCAAGATGGCTCCTATTGATGCAGAAATTTGATATCACAGTTATTGATAAGCCAGGTCGAGCTAATGTGGTAGTTGATTTCTTGTCAAGACTTCAAACACCTACACCTGACACTCCTGAGGTAATTGATGATAGCTTCCCTGATGAACATCTGTTTTCTATTGCTTCTCAAACTCCATGGTATGTAGATATTGCAAATTATTTAGTAGCAAACAAGATCCTAGCTCACTTCTCACCAAAGGAAAGGAAACTATTAGTTGAGAAAAGTTTTAACTTTTCATGGATTACAAATTGTTTATTTTATATAGGACCTGACCAAGTCATGAGAAGATGTTTTAGGGAAGATGAGACCTATGAAATTTTGTATGCCTATCATGATGAGCCCTGTGGTGGACACTTTGTAGCCAAGAGAACAACTATGAAGGTGCTTAATACAGGATACTATTAGACTACACTACACAAAGATGCAACAACCTACACCAGGAAATGTGATAGATGTCAATGCATGGGGAGACCAACAAGGTCTGATGAAATGCCCCTGAATCCTCAAGTGGTAGTCAGTCCCTTTGACAAATGGGGCATGGATTTTGTTGGGCCTATTGATCCTCCATCCAATAGAAAATCATACATTTTGGTGTGTACTGATTATGTAACCAAGTGGGTGGAAGTGAAAGCAATGACACATGCTCGTGACAATAAAGTTGCTGAGTTCCTATATGAACATATTTTTACTTGGTTTGGAGTCCTAAGGGAACTTGTTACTGATTAAGGAGCTCAGTTTACATCCAACTTAATCACTACATTAATGAATGATTACAAGATCAGGCACAAAAATTCTAGCCCCTATCACCCTCAAGCCAATAGCTAGGCAGAGGTTACCAACAGAGAAATTAAGGCAATCCTTACAAAGACAGTCCAATTACACAAGAACGATTGGAGCAGTCACCTTCCTGAAATAGTCTAGGCCTATATGACAACATGGAAAACAACTATAGAGTTTACTCCTTTTGAGTTACTCTATGGTAAGACTACCATGTTGCCAATTGAATTTGAGCATAAGACCTTAAGAACTGCTCTCCAACTTAAAATTGATATCTCTGATGCTCAAAAGGAACACATCCTACAACTAAATACATTAGATGAGATGAGGAAAGCTGCCTTGCAACATACTGAAACTATCCAACAACAAAGAAAAAATGGTATGACAATCATATTGGAACTAAGCAATTCTCTGCTGGTGATTGGGCATTGCTCTATGATTCTAGGTACAAAGAGAATCAAGGTAAACTAAACACATGCTGACTTGACCCTAATGAAATAGAACATGTATTTGATAATGGCTCAGTGCAGTTAGCCACAATAGATCCAGTTCAATTCAAGCTATTGGTTAATGGACACTGTCTTCGGTTGTATCATAAGCCAGCATCTAAAGATGAGTTTCTACAGTAGTTTGTTTCAAATACGGCCACTGATCTTCCTGCAGCGAAAGGCTTCGGTCTTTCTCTTGCAACATCTCTTTAAATTCCATGTATGCACATAATAAAGGTTTCCTTTTCAAGGACGCCACGTTCTCTGTTTTTCCATCCATCACTGCCACTCATTTCTTTTCTTCCACGTCATCCATCCTGCCGTACCACCTCATTCATAGTTTCTATTCCAGCCATCATTTCATGGTGCCCTATGATTTTCCCAGCACATATGAGCATTAATTGAAAGGTACACAATATCTTCTCTTGATCACATTATTTATTTGTTTCATTTATTCAACCACTACTATGTACATATCAGTATTTTTCGCCCATATGCTTCACCTGTCCTTTTGCCCATGTGTGGACACATGTCAAATTTTAAGTAGGGGGTGGGATAATCCATTTCAAATCTTTTCTTATGTCGCTATCACAACTAATAAGATATTTTTATTTCTTCTTGTATTTTCCAAATATGGTTGCATGCTTGATCTTAAACAATATTAACTACTTGATATGAGTAGTTCCTAATAATTATTACATGCAATTATCTTTCAAGTCATTCTTGGAAAAGAAGAGAAAAGTGACAGCAGAACAGAAAGAAGCAAAAAGAAGCAGAGCAAAAGAATTTTCTTTTGAATTTTTAGAAAGGTTTGAGTTTTTGGAATCCCAGCAGAGGTGATTTGCGAATATGGGTGGTCAATTGGTAAGACATGAGCCTGTAGCTCATGAGCTCTTAACACAAAATCCTCAAATAGTGCAGGCATTCAATAATTGTGGTTGGTTAAACTATTTTTTGAGGTTAGATTATTTCAATGAGGAAGCTGCTAGTGAATTTTTAAGAACTCTTTCAGAAGGGGAAGCTTTAGTATGGGGTCTGACTGTGGCTGTAACAGAAGAACGAATTGCTGAAGTAACCGAATTTCTTGTAGTAGGGGAAAATTTCTCTTTAGATGCTATTTCTGCTAGGGCAGAGTTTATAGTACCAATTGATGGACCCTTAGAGGTCTCTAAACAAGGATGCAAATGAGTGTCACTACCCTTTCCATATTTAGAGTATGCTGCATTTATAATCAGGTATTTAACCTATGAGGGATGCTTCTCTTATTTACATTCTTACAATTTTAAGTTGTTGAGCCATATGAGGCATGGGTTAGTTGTTAATGTCCCAATTTTTTTGTTAAATCTGTTAAAATAAAGTGCCCATGAAACCTAGAGGGGAAAGGATAATGCAGTTGCCCATCATGCCCTTATTAAACTGTTGATTGAGCATTCCCTGAGGGATGTGTCACCCTTTTCTTGGCAAGAATTTGTTGCCCAAAAGGGTCCGCAACTTCTAGAGCTGCCTAGAGCAATCCCTGCAACACCTGTCCTTGCAACATCTATTCCTGTGGCCTCCACATCAAAACCCTCTACTAGAGTACAAACCAGGTCTGCTAGTAGAAGAGAAAAAAGAAAAATAAAGGTAGGAGAGTCATCTAGGGTAGAAAAAACCCCAAAGTCTGACCCTCATGCTCAAAGACAGCAGTGTCCCTCTCCTATAACACCTTCTCCTATAGCAGTTCCTCCTGTAGCAACACCTATTGCCACTATAGTTTCTCTATCATCCTCTTTTGTTGAGTCTGAACCCTCTAGGCAAGTCAAGAAGAGGAAAGTCACGAGAGTGCCTCTTGTAGCTGCCACATTTCCAAGAAGAGTTTCAGCAAGGAAATAATATAAAGTCACCTCAATGTCTATTCAACTTGAAGTTATAATAATTTCAGAGGAGTCTAAAGAATACAACCATGATAATTCTCAGAATGTACCTAAGAATGTTTCACATAGCCCCCTGAATTTTGAAGTAGCCCTTGTAAGGATAGACAGGTACATACAGCTCGATCTTCAGAAGAGGTTTGAATTATGGTTGCCAATAACATTTCGACCTCTAATTTTAATGTGGCCACTTTATCCCTATCGAGCTACAAATGTTAATAAAGATGCAGAGAAACTTAGATATGAAAGATGGCAAGATTTTAGAGGTTTCTATTATAAATTTAGGACTGTGCCAAAAAGCAATACTGCTCCTACAGATTTCAGGGAAACAACTAGGAAGCTTAATGCTGGTGGACCATCATCAGATTAAGTAGGGGGAAGATGATGAGCTCAGGATATGCTCATAATTTGAGTATCATGATGTACTTTAAATATCTCTACTTTTACTGCTAATGGATGTTTTAACTCTTTTATTAAAGACTTTTGATCTAAAATGGGTAGTATCATGTAGCAATACATTCCTACATTCTTGTAGCCTAACATCTCCATGTGTCTCATTAATTACCCTGTTTGACTTCCTAAATGACTGATATAATGCATATGGTTTTTGAATAGTGGGATAGATTTAATATGTGATTAATGAATGTATCGTGTTGTTTTCCACGAATGCTTTCTTTCGCCTTTGTTGCCTTGTGCATCACAGGTTGTTGAAGGGAGCATGAATGAGTCAAGCACAGTGGATCTCGGCTCTATAGTAAAGTCCATTTCCTGCATGATGTCGAGAAAGTTGTACTAGCGAAGACTCTCTGTCCAGGTCATTGGGAAGACACTTAAATGATCATTAATCTGGAAAGAGTGGAATGCTAAATTCTCTGAATCATGTTGAATGGATATGTTTTCATTTATGAGAAGTCTGTTTCTCGGTTTCAGGATTCATTTATGTCCACGTCTTTCTCTATTAAATTAGGTAGTTAGTTGTTTTTCTGTTTTAAATAAATGTTCCTCCTGCGCGAGTGAGCAAGCATAACAAGCATAGAAAGGATATCATGTATAAGTTAGTATGATAATAAGAGGCAGATTATGTAAGAATCAGTACTATGATAATAGATAGAGTTTTGTGTTAGTTTTCATATGAGCAGAACAATGTATACCATTTTGAGTTTATGAATAGAAGCTGATGAAGTTCTGAGTTCAATTCTTGCATAATTAGCTGATGCTTGCTAAGGGGGCCCACTTAGTAAGTATCTATAGTTAGTTAGTTAGTCATTTATTTTCTGTTGATCATAAGTTAGATTTCATTCTTGAAGTTTCAATGCAAACTTAGTCTTATATTGTTCCTACAGCATCAGGAATCCATCCCTGTGTTTGTTCCTGTAGCATAAGGCTAGTTCATAGTTTGTTTCTCAGTTGTAGTTGTTATGGTTTCTGCTTTGATTAAGTTTAGAAGGCTTCCCATTACATTCCTGTAGCATAAGTAGAATTCCTTTCATACATTTATTTCTGGTAAATCGTGACTAAAACTAGTTCTTAGTGCACATATAGTGCCACTCCATTTCAAGTATACGTTCCCTGGTTTGACAAAGTAAATGAATGACCATAAAAAGATGTTAGTCACCTGCTAGAATCTCCAATTCCTAGGTTTGGATTTGTCGTGACTTTTATATCCTTTTGTGGGCACGATCAATAGGTACGGGGGAACACATCACAAGACACACACACACACACAAGATCAAGAAAAGGGGACCTCCTCTAACAGTGCTCGGCTAAGAGGTCATGTGCTTCCTAGTCCAAATCTTTGTAAGGAAGAGGACAAGCCTGCAAAGGAGTAATGTTAAGAGGAGGGGCATCTAATTCTCTTGCAACAAGGGCTAAGGAAGAGGGCCCCTCATGGTATTCTCTATCGAGCTCCTATGGAGTCAAAGTCATCGATTTCATGAAGATTGCTAACAGGGCTGGGATCTCATCCACAGAGTTAAACATGCACCCCATGGGAGTGCTATGTCTTACTTTAGTGGATGGGACAGGTTGTGCCTGAGATCCATCGCTAGGCTCACCGAATGATTCAGGAGCAGTGACAAACTCAGGAGAGGCCAAGACTAGTTCTATCACAAGGACATAACAAGTCATCACAGGGCCACCTTGTGAAGGTGGGCTCTTCCTACGTCCCTTATTTTGAGAAGGACTAGCCCCTGCCTTCTTCTTTGTAGGAGGGGATGAACTCCCCGCAGATGAAGCTAGAAGTACAAAGGAGGAAGAGGACAAAACCGCAGTGGATATGACTGAAGTGTTAACCATATCCATGGGCTTTGTGAAGGGTTGAATATTCAGAATGGACATCAACAAAGGTGACTCCATCGAGAGAGTGACAGTTTTGTACCTGATTAGGGTTAGGTGATTTTTTGCTCACAACAGAAACTGAGAATGGGTTAGGTAGAACAGACACAATAGGAGAGGAGGGAGACAACACTGCAAAGGGCCCTGAAGCGGGGTAGATGTTTCTTTTACCTTCTGTTGCTAAGCAGCTTGCTCGAACAAGAGAGCCTTTCATTGGTGCTTGCGCTCTCATGCAAGGTAGTTCCTACAACTCTTAGAGTCAGAAGCTACAACTTGCAAAGGGACATGAGTTTCCTGCTCGACCATAGGGACGTCCACTATGGCTGTTTCAGGTAGAGGAACGGGTTCCTGTGCTGGAGCAGGGGAGAAGGTTGAGGAGTGATGGGAGGAGTCGACTCGAGACCTCAACAGTGGGCCTCTTTCCACTCACTACCTTAGGAGCAAGAGTAGTAGGAGGCCGTGGATCGAATTTTCTACAAGAACCTTTCTTTTTGTCATACAAGTAGTACCATGGTCTTGGAAATTCATTAGGAAGGTTTGTGATTCTGATCTTGGGCCTAAGACAAGGAGTAATTTAACAGACAGCCATTAGGCTTGTTCATCCAGTACTCTTCCCAAGAAAGGGGAGAGGACGAGGCAGTCCGTGAAAGGGTCATCTTCCCTTTACCTTTATGGGAAGAAGAGGGAGCCGCTATGGGCTTCTCCTCATTCTTCAAGGAAGAGGGAGTGGATGGTATAACCTTCTCTTTACCTTCGTGGGAAGGAAAAGGGACTGGTGTGGAATTGTCTTTCTCTTTTGAAGGAGGAGTAGTTGTGGGCGCGGGATTCTTCTTCTCTTCATGGGAGGAGGAGGTAACTAGTTGATCTGCCGCAGGAAGGGTCAAATTTGGCTGCCCTTTTCCTCCAATTTTATACTTCATATAGTTCTTGTAAAGTAGGTCCATTCTCAGAGGAAGCAGACCAATCAGAGAGGGCCAAAAGTGATCCAATGAATACCCACCATGAGATACCAAAGGCTGGTATCTGACATCATGTACTACATGCATGATAGCCTCGTGGGGAAACTTTAAGCATTTGTGGATAAAAAATGCAATCCCATTCATGGAAGCCAACCAAGGAATGCCTAGCTTCACTTTGAATAGGCCTGATTCTGGAATAACGTCAAATACCATGTCAATAGTCCTAGGTCCAACTAGGACATACAAAGTGTTTGAGCCATAAGGTTTGAGATTCATACCATCATGGGTACATATGGTAGATCTTTTTTCTCCATATTTTTCTTTTTGCAGTAAGTTCAATACTAATGTTTCCTCAGCAACAACATTCACACGACTTGCGAGGTCTATCAAGACTCCTGTCACAATGTCACCATTGATATGAGTGGGAATGTAAAGTGGTGAGGGATTGTTGTTCAAGGGTAGATCTTGTGCTATAAATGTAACATCCGACGAGCCGGGTATGGGTGAAATAGCAGAAGTCACCATGACCATATTTACATAGGCCCTAGGTTGAGAAGCAGAATTAGTGGGATCGATAATCATGTTAGCAGAATGTGACGGAAATAGGTCCATGTATATTTGTAATTCACTATTTTCTTTCACCACTGATTTGTTTGTGTTCTATTTATTCCCATCAAGATGAATGCTACTGTCCTCGATGGGGTCTTGTATTTCATGATGCAAATGCATACAACGTTTGGTATCATGTCCATTAACACGATGGTACTGATAGTAAGCGTTCCCGTCATACCAATTAGGGTAAGGTTCCTTAACGGGATTAGGAGCTGACAAAGTTATGATCTTATCTCTCAACAACTTTTGTAAGATGGAGGTATAGGATTCTGATAACTTTGTGAACTTATGATTGTGTCTAAGGCCATTATCATTAGCAACGACTACTACATTCGCAATGGTTTTTCCTTTTCTAGAGATTGATACAATGGATTTCCCTTCAGAATGGGAGTGCAAGGAATATCCCCCAAATTGAGCAACCATTTGTTGGTACTCTCGTAACACTACACACAGATGTGTGAAAGAGGGATACTTCATCAAGGAGAACTTATCTTTCCAAGGCCTTTGTAAGTTGCCTATGAATACCTTCTGAAAGTTAGAGTCGAGAAACTGATATGAGATTTGTGAAAGAAGCACTTGATAATGCACTATGAAGTCAATGATCTTCTCATTGTCTCCTTGCTTACATCGGACAAGATTCGAGAAGGTCATCTTTGGCCCAATGTTTGCTTGGAACTGCCTAAGGAATTGGTTAACAAGCTAATCGAATGAGAAAATAAAATTATTAAGCAAGGAACAATACCACTCAAGTGTTGTGTCCTTGAGAGATTGGGGGAATAGTTTAGCCATCAAAGCATCATGATGGAAGAAATCAGTGCAAAGAGCATTAAAGGAAGACACATGTGTCTGTGGATCCCCCTTGCCACCGAATTTCTCAAACTTTGGAATCTCCATTCCCTAAGGGAAGGGAGTGTTTAAGATAGCGACCAATAATGGACTATGTTGGAAGAAGGGTTGGAAAATGGGTTGGATTGAGGCCTAGGAGAGGTTCGCTAACTGACTCTACATCTTACCCATATTCTAAAGTAAAGTGTTTAGAATAGAGTCGTTAGAAGATAGAGGGCCAGAGGATCCTCCTCGTCCAAAACTATTACTAGGTCCACTTCCAGAACCACCACCGGTGTGACTTCCACCAGAGCTATTACCAAAGCCACCACCACTGGCAGGGCATCCCTCGAAACCATCGCCATTATCTCAACTGGAACCACTTCTGTTAGCACCACCTCTTCTACCAAATCCACAACCACTACCAAAGCCTTCACCACCTATTCCGCAAAAACCTCCACCCCCGAAGGTGATATAAGGGGTAAAGCTAAAGCCCAACGGGACCTTATTCACCTTGACAGTTTCCAGTTGATTAGGGATGGAAGGGATACTAATGGAAGGGATTGCATCGGTCATGTAAATTGAAGTAGGAGGAATTGATACTCCTAATTATCTCTCGGGCTCTCCAAAGGTGAGTCCTTGCATAGAACTAGAGTTTCCTGAAGGAGCGCACGCTTTAGGGATACCAAAGAGACTACTTAGAAGTTCAATGCCCGTTCGATCTTTTCCCATCATCTGTTTAAATTCACTAACAACCCGAGTCACCTTAGCCATCTTCAAATTTCTCTCCAAATGGTGTTCAAGGTCGCCTCATGCTCATCCACCGATGATGGTGTGGGGGATGCAAGAGGAGTGGGAATGTGATTGGTCTCGTCAGCGAACCCCATCTCATTCCTCGATAATTGTTCTTGTGTGGCCAAACTAACAGCGAGACCAAAGAAAATACCTATAGAGATACTAAGCGAGACCTTCATTCTATCCATTGGGAGGTGTCGTATACTTCTCCTCACGATATGCCTAGAAGTTGTGGAATGGGTTGTTTTGCTCATAAACCTTCACAACATGTGAGGTCACAACAACCACAAAATATCTAAAGGGAGTTTTAACACCAACAGATGAATAGATGTTGGTTCATGTCAGGTTCACCAAAAATGTAAGAGAGGGGGACCACCGCATGCGAGACCCTAGGTCATGGAGGTTCGAGGCATGAGAGGCTACACTAACTTACCTCAACTAAGTGTATGTTTTAGGAAATGAGGATGAGAATGGTGAGGGTTTTAGAGTCCTACGATCACTCTGCAATCTTGAGTTTCAAGGTGGGGCTAAGCGAGTCGATTGTTAGGTCCAACTCTACCTCAGGGAGCTCTCTTCCTGAGGATGCCAGTGCAAACTTTAAATGACAATGCGGCGTGCTACTGTCTTAGAAATGCACTATAGTCTGTATGGTCAAATTACAATAGAGATGAGGTCAAACTCACCAGAATGACTAACAGCCTAGCTTAATGACTTCTAAGAGGATAAAATAACACTATGAAATACATAAAGTTAAGCAAAGGTGATAGAGTAGATATACCAAAGACAAGGTGATGAAGACAATTTGGTAGAAGACCCTGTTCGCTAGCTAGCTCCTCAAAGTGTGTCCACCTACACATAGCAAGAGAGAGAATGTTGGTGGGTGGCTATATAGGGGTCTGCCTCAGTTAGACCCCTGTTTAGGTGTTCCCACCTCCATGGATAGCCAAAGGAAGAAAGATAAAGAAGTGAAAAAAGCACAAGCACTACAAATAGTACTATGCTACTCAACCAAATGATAGAGGAGAGGAGAGGAGAGGGAAGCTTACCACCTCCACCAAGAGCACTCAAGGCTGCTTGCAGGAGAAATGAGAGGAACTCAAGCCTCTCCTACAATGGCATGGTCCCAAACTTGCTCTATCAAAATGATGGAGTGTGATATTACTGCTATGGAATGCTTGGAATGCTAGAATGTGATTGCAAAATGAGCTTGAAGTGATGTAGAGTTCTTCCAATCTTCATCCAACCTCCTAATGCAAGTTCAAAGACTTGATTATGAAGGAATGAGGAAAGAAATGGCCATATTTGGGTTGGGTGGCCGAAGGAGGCGTTACAAATTTATTACCAATGAGAAGAGTAATGCCTCTACTAGCTCAACCACAGGAATCTGCTAGGGATGTAAGTGTGCCACGCCGACATCCTTGATAGAAACACCTCCACTGACACACAAAATGGGCACCAAGTGGACTTCCATTAGCTGACTTAAGTGAATTTAAGCCTCCGACTTAGGTTTTCTAATGTGTAATAAGGAAAAAAGGGGAATTGCACCTAGGGTGCAAATTCACTCTTATACACTGCTATACGATGCTATTGGTGCTCGTTTGACACCATAGAGCACCTTCTTCAATCTATAAACCCTATCTTCATGTCCATGTACTTCATAACCTTATGGTTGTTTTACATATACTTCTTCTAGAAAACCATTCATAAAAGTTGATTTGACATCCATTTGAAATACTTTCCAATTATTCTGAGTAGCTACTGCTAAGACCATTCTAATAGTATCTAACCTAGAAATTGGAGCAAATGTCTTATTGTAATCAATTCCATAATGTTGTGCAAAACCTTTTGTACTAACCCTACCTTGTGTTTTTCAATCTCACCCTCTACATTAAATTTGGTTTTATAAACCCATTTGACTCCTATGCCATATTTACCTTTAGGTAGATCAACAAGCTCCCATGTGTGATTTCTCTCAATATAACTTATCTCTTCATCCATAGCTTTAATTAAATTTTCCTCAATTGCTTCTTCAAAATACATAGGATCATGAGAGAATAATGCAATTTATTTGAGCATAAATCCATATTTTCTTCTCTTTGATCATATATCTCTTTCAAACTTCTCATTTTCTTACCTTTATATTTTGATCTTAATGAGGCAAGAGTAGGATTTTACTCATCACTTACTTGTGAATTGGGAGTAGGATGACTTGCATGACCTGATGATTCACCTTGTATAATATTCCTTGGAGTTCTTCTTGGAGTATTTGTTCATGCTTGAGTATTTGATTGATCACCTTATACAATTTTCTCTTCAAGTTCTTCATCATTCTCTAGTATCAGTGCTCCAATTGTGATTGATCTTCCAATGCTACCATCCCATGCTTCTTCTTCCTTAAATTTGACATCTCTGCTAACAATAACTTTCTTTGAAATGGGATTATACAATTTATAATCCTTTGATTGCTCACTATAACCAATGAAAATACATTTCTCACTTTATTATCCAATTGTCTTCTCAATTCAAATGACAATAATGAATATGCAACACATCAAAAAATTCTCAAATGAACTACAATATGCTTCTTACCATTCCAAGCTTCCTATGGAATTTTGTCCTTGACACTTTTAGTAGGGATTTTGTTCAAAATGTATATAGTGCAAGCTATTGCTTCTGCCCAAAAATCATTAGAAAATTTTTTAGCCTTCAACATGCTCCTAGCCATTTCCATTATGGTTCTATTCTTTCTCTTCTACTACACAATTTTTTTGTGGTGTGTACCTTGTTTTTAATTGTTTCTTGATCCTATGATATCTACAAAAATCTAGAAATTCATTAGAATTAAAATTACCACCTCTATTAGATCTGAGTACTTTGATATATTGTCCACTTTGCTTTTCCACCATAGACTTTCAAGAACTCCTTGAATTTGCTGAAAGATTTAGACTTCTGCTTGAGAAAATATACCTATGTCTTCTTGCTAAAATCATTTATGAAGGTTAGGAAATAAATGCTATGTCCAAATGATGGAGTTTACATTGGTCCACATAAATAACTATGAACTATCTCCAATAATTCCCTTGCTCTATAAGAGGTTCCTACAAGAAGACTCTCTCTATGATGTTTTGCAAAAATGGAACTCTCACATGAATTCGCTGGATGCTCTATAGATGGAAATCCTTTTACCATTTGTTTCTTTTGTAATAAATTAAGCCTCCAAAATGTAAATGTACATATGTCAAATTCCATAGCCATGATTGGTCTAACTACACAGTTTTGAAATTGTCTTCTTCTTCTCCTTGGGCACACTTAATTTTAAGGGGGAACATATGATTCTTGGTCATCTCCACTCTTGCAATCAACTTGTCATTTGGAAATATATCCAATATTGTGCAAAAATTATTCATAAAAGATACCCTATAACCCTTTTACACTAGCTATCCAATACTCATCAGATTATGCTTTAGTCCAGGCACAAAATAAACACTAGGAATAAAATTTCTTTCACCATTTCTTGTCAAAAAATTTATCACTCCTTTACCCATTACAACCACTTTATAGAATCATGAAGACTAGAAAACAAGTGTTTATTCCCTATCATATGATTACTGCAACCACTATCCAAAAACCAAATGTTTCTAGTGCTCTCTTGTGCAACATGACATGTGATGATCAAAATTTCAGATTTAGATGTAGACTCATTTGTGTAATTTGCATTCTACTTACCCATATCTCCTTCTTTCTTTCTACATTCATAAACATAATGACCATATTTTTTTCAATAATAACATTGAATGTTAGATTTATCAAACCTCTATGAGTTTTGATTGCAATGATTGTCTCCACGTCCTCTATTTTTGTAGTTATGATTATTCCTTTCACCTTGATTTGGATTATTCTTTTCACCTTGATCTGAATCACTTCTACCACCTCTTCCTCTACCTCTACATTTTCTTCTTCCTCTAAAGCTTTACCTTCCTCTTTCTCTATCAGATGATACTTGAGACTTGAAAGCATTCTCAATAGAAGTATTGTTATTTCTATTCATTCTAGACTCATGCATTAATAAAGATCCAATTAATTCATCTATTGATAACTATGCCAAATCCTTGGATTCCTTAATTGCTAAAACTATAGCATCAAATTTACTAGGTAAACTCTTGAGAATCTTTTCTATAATCTTTTGATCTATTAAATATTCTCCATTAGATCTAATTTGATTTACAATATTCATAACATTACTCATAAATTGGTCTATGGACTCAGATTCATTCATTTGTAAATTTCAAAACTTCTTGTAAGAGATTGTAGTTTAGCTACTTTCACCTTTGTTTTACATTGATAAGCTATCTCAAAATCTCCCATGCTCTCTTGGATCTCATTGATGCTGCAACTCTAGGAAAGATGGACTCATCCATTGGTTGCTGAATTAAAAATAAAGATTTTGCATCCTTTTTCTTGTTGTCTCTAAGCTGATCTTTTTATTCATGGGTTAATGCCTGAAAGATTGCCAGATCTTGTGGTTTTGCAAAACCATTTTCTACCAAATCCTAGACATCTTATGAACAAAATAATGTCCTCATCTTAATTTCCCAAAAATCATAATTCTTACCAATGAAAGTAGGAATTTGGGGTTGAGAAATACTAGTATTTGTTGTCATGATCTAGTCTTCTCCAACAACTTTTCCCTTCATATTCATTTTTATGCATACAAATCTTCCCAAACTGGCTCTAATACCACTCTGCTGGTGAAGGAAAAAATAGAGTGAAAATAGAGAACTAAATACAACTACTACAACAAAATAGAGTTTTTTTATTTTTCTGATAATTAAAATGGGTTACATGTGCCTCAGATTTATAGAGGTTTTTCAAGAATACGAGAAGGGAATAAGCTAAAAATAGCTATATAAAAAATATATTTAGAACAAGTTTAAAACAAAGCTAAATACCTAACTTCCTCTTCGACATGCACCTGATCTATGCAAAATAGAAACTGCTAATTTATTGCTAATTTTATTGTTTTATTGCTATTTTTTTCCACTGCATACATGCAAATTGGGAGAAATTATTTATTTATTCTAACATTACTTAGGATTATAACATTCCTTCTAGAAGTCTTAATTGCCATTTCTAGATCTTATCTTATCCTACATTGTTATGAGTTAGTTGTCTCGTGTTATAGGATTAAGACACTTATCATGATCTTGTCTAATCCTATCTATCACCTTTCCTTTATAAGCAAGGCATCTCATGTACATTTGTATATTCAACCAATATTCAATCATATTCAATCTTGCATTGTTGAAGCAATTATTCTTGCCATTTTCTCTCTTGTGGAAGATATTTTAGTCTAGCAACTATTCCTAGGGGTGTTGAGGAGTCACCATTAACTCCTACAAATATCATTTGAACATGTACAAATAGTTCAAAAGACAAATAAAATTGTATTAAATCCATAGGTCCACTTATAAATGAAAAGAAAAACATCAATATACAAACTTCATGAACCCTTGGATAATGCATTTAAGAAACTTTTACAAATGAATGTGATCAACTTCCCACTTCCTAAGTTTTGAATAATGATCTAACAAACCAAAACCTATGTGGTATAAAAACCATAGCTACTTTGAATACCACCAAGTCAAAGGCTATACATCTAAAAAATAAATAAAAGTTAAAGATTAAAGTTAAGATTTGATGGACCAAGGTGACATTAAGTATAAATTTACACCATCACATTTTTCTAGTATTGACTTGGGAATATAATATAACTCATTTCCAAAGCACAATTAGGGTCAAGCTGCTCCTAAAAAAAAATCAAGACAACTTAACTACACACAAAATATCTTCCCAAACAAATCCTCTCATGACTATGATTTAATTGTGAACCAAATTGAGCAATCTCCATTGCACATAAATAAAATAATAACTATAACCCCCATTGTATTTTGACCACTTAAAAAGACACAATCATCATTTTAAGATACCCTCTATGTACTACCATTGACAAATATGATCTTATCAAGCAACTCAAGAATAATTTGGTAAATACTTCCTTTTTAGATCTTCTCAAACATTGTATATTTACCAATACATATTGGATAAATTATTGATAGCTTCAAGCCCATTTTAAATGATATTGTACCCTCTTGATTCTTGGCACTCATCACACACCTTACTTTTGATCACCATATGACCTCTACACCCATATATAGGTCGATCTATTGAAATGACTACCAACAAAATTTGAGTGAGTCCCAGATACATGGCATCTCTTGACCCATCCCATAATTGTCCACTTCATATAAAAGTCTTTTTTTGCCTAGAATAAAAAATAAATAGGAACTTATGAATAACAAAAATGAAAGTTAAACCTATGTACGTTATATATTGTTAAATAGATTGTTAAATTCTTGGGATAAATAAAATTAGGATTTGGAACTCCATACAATCATAATCAAATCCTATGATAATTTAGAAAGGGGGACTTTTAGACCATTAATCTTGTCATCTAAGTTGGATGTGTTATCAAAACTTCTATCATGTTTTATATCTTGACCTACCATATAATATTCTCCTTTGGTCATTGATGGATACACACGATGCAATCCTTTCCATCCAAATTCCATCAATATCTCAAATTCATTCATGAAGGCATTGAGATTACTATTTCAACACATCAGAATACCTTCCAATACTATAAAATTTTGAAGCATTGAAGCCAAAATCAAACTACTATCCCATCATTGAATTCATAGAGCCATTGTCTCAACCAAGTCGCACTTATATTGATCATAAGATTATATCATCCACCTCATCAAACCTATCTCCTTCTATTAAGGTCAAAATTATTGAAAAATTATATGATTTAAACTATTCAATTACAAACTCTAAAATTAATGCATATGAAACGCTCTCAATTATTTATATTTATTTATTAACCAAAATTTGTCCATATAGAGTAATTTATTTCCTTAATACGGTTCTACAATTTATAATATTAACATTCGCAATCGAAACTAGATTTAGTTGAAAACATAATCCATATTAACATTGAAGAATCAATACTACTATAAAGATCAGGGCCATTACAGAATCCATTGTAATATGTTTCCATTGCTTTGAATTGATATTAAGAAGAGAAAGGAATCGGATTCGATCTTTAACATACTAAAGCCTTCATTGATAAGAGATATGCCTGAACAGTCATCCGATAAAACCAATTGACTAATAATATGAGAGACCTCTAGGCTGTACACATATCAAACTTCAACTTCAGACAGTTCATTATTTGAATCAGTCTTTTAATGGCATTTTTCTATCACAGGTTTGACTTTAATAACCAGTTGAATTTCTCAATAAGATTATAATAACGTGTGTTAAGGTGATGGGTGATTAATCTAGACAAGGTCGTGTGGCCGTTGCCTAGACGAACGCGTCTGCTCGTAACAATACACATATTTGGCCAATCAGGCCAACCCAAAATCAAATTCAACTTACTATTTTCTACCATGGATGACGATGAAAATTCCGCAAGTGATTCTCATCACAGTCTGGAGGGCGTGTACGAGACTCTGGAAGAACTAGAAGGGGAAGAGAGCCTTTTCCAAGATCTCTATAATCTTCAACATGCTGAAAGTGAAAAAGAGGGTCCCTGCCTCGCCATAGTAAATGCTGAAGCGGGCCCGTCCAAGGAAATTGGTGGAGAGAGCCCAGACGTGGAAGAATTAGCTCTGGCATACAAAAATCTGCCACCTGATACCGACAAGGTTGCATGGGAATCAGTACAGTCCCGTTCGCGAAAACACGTGCCGTTCGTTCGCCGCAGAATAATCAACCACAAAAAATTCACAAAATGGCAGGTTGAGATTCGCATGCCGCCGCCGCTTGTGAAAGTGAAAACGAGAGAGAAATGGGACAACATCCGCCTCCGCCATGGCCTGCCCGCTTTCACCGACGAACAATTCGCTGAGAAATGGAAAAACAGACATTCTAAGAAAGATAAGGAGTACGTGGAAGCACGCGGGCTGTTGGAGGTGAAACGTAACTGGCAGACAGATATCGAAGCTGAAGTGGCAGGAACTGTGCTGGGCATGATCTACGACGACTATGCCACAGCGGACTGGGAAAGCAAACATCCTGGGCAACCCCGGAAAAAGAGCTACGGTCGCCGATTTATTCGCTTCCACGGCTGCAGATGGCTCATCGAACAACAACTCGACCGTGGCATCCCCATTCCCGACCTTAGAGACGAGACGGCCCTTCGTAATTATGTTTTCGATTGCTCTCAAATTTTTAAGGAAATTGCAGATCGAAAGAAAGCGGACGACGGTTATGACGTCCCCGACGCGGTTTCGCTTCCCGTCACAGAGTACATTCAAAACGGTTGGAGATTTGACAGAGTGTATGATGAATTCTGGCCTCATCGAAAACTTAATTACGCGCCTTCTGTTAATAAACGGAAATCTGGAATTAGCAACGACGTGGACGGTTGTGGAAGCGGCTCGTGGATGATTTTGGAGGTGACGTGTGAGTCACATCGGGAGCCTCGGTTTATGAGGTGGAGAGTGGCGGGCGACATGTGTCTCTGCCACGGTGTCGTGTTTCGGATAGAAGATTCTATGGAGGCAATTTCCTAAGTGGGCATATAATATCAAAATGTTAAGAAAATGTTGGGTGGGCTTATGAGGTAGAGAGTGGTGAGTAACACGTCTATGAGAGGGTGTCGTGTTTCAAATAGAAGATTTTATGAAGGCAAATTCTTAAGTGGGCATATTATATCAAAATGTTATGAAAATGTTTGGTGAACATGTATTAATATAACAATGTTGTGTTAAAGTAATTAAGTAATTCTTAAATAGTGGAAAATTTAATTTAATTTAATTATAGAACACAAGTAAACTCTATGAAATTAAAGCTTCATATCACTAATAATAAATAAAGAATAATAATAATAACAATGAAAATCATTTATTAAATAGTGAGAGTACACTTAGAGTATGGGTACACATGGTTTTATGATAACATATAATGAGGAGTATAACACAATCACATTCTATAAAATGAATTTTCTTAATGCTGGAATAGTGATCTAAGTTGTTGAACCATCAATGAAGAACTTCAAAGACACTTGATGAGTAAATGTAGACAACATTTATTTTAACCATTGTCTAATTAGATGAGGCTTTAGAAAACCAAGGATTAAGGCTATAAATCCTTTTCAAAATGTCTTTAGGTACATTGTTATGTTCATTATATTGAGATTGTTGTCAATACAATAATCATGTTTTAAATCATGTTTATGATTATTAATTTATAAAATAGATTATGTAATCAATGAATTAATATTGTACTTATTTTTTAGAATTTTTGTTTTTTTATTTGTATATGTTATTTCGAGTATTTTAATTTAGAATGA
This sequence comes from Sequoia sempervirens, assembly GCA_007258455.2. Classification (NCBI taxonomy): domain Eukaryota; kingdom Viridiplantae; phylum Streptophyta; class Pinopsida; order Cupressales; family Cupressaceae; genus Sequoia; species Sequoia sempervirens. The sequence continues at coordinate 134,849,927 of VDFB02047230.1, forward strand.
AAATATTAATATTATTTATTATTTTAAAAGTCACTCCTTGCTATCCTCAAAACATATAACTTTTACCATCTCCCAAACTTGTATGAGTACACCCCTAACCTTGAAACTTGGAGAAATACTAATTGATGTGTGTACCCTAATTTTTTAACTTTCCACAACCATGTTTTGTAGATCTTAGTAATGTATAATATTGAAAAAATATAAACTAGCAATCGCACTTTAGTGTGCAATGGGTATGCCGAAAAGGTGTGAAGGTCAACTAGGTAAGAATTTTGTTCTTTTTTTGTATACATTTGTGTGGTACATGAGGTCAATGGGTAGGACATCTAAATTAGAAGATAATAAGGTTCCATTATGTAATGTCCCCATTTTAGCTGACTTTGTTTGTTGAGGAGTGAGCCTATTATTTTGACCCTCGTAGGCTAACAAATGTGATGAGAGGGTCTTCCTTGGCAGTTATCTAGAGTTTCAGGACGTTACTCCTCCAGTTGATTCAGGTTTGGGCCTTTGCAGAGGCTTCCAGAGTGATATTCAGGCACTTACTATTTATAGTAAGTCAGGCCAACAGGGGTTACTATTTTTGGTAGGGCACTTGGCTCAGCTAGTCTTCTCAGTTTCGACCTAGTTTGATAGTTTGTTGAGCAAACAAGGAATAATGAAGTATTTAATAATAATTAAAAGATTATTATTATGACTTTATATTGTAAAGTCACTTTAAGTGAAATATTGAAGTTGTTAATTATTTAAATGGTTTATTATAAAGTATTTTAATGAATTTATACGAAATGATTATTTAATGAGTATTTATTACTCAGTAAAGGGGGACACCACTTATTGATTAATGGGCCTAAGTATTGAAAAGGGAAAATTTAATAATATTAAATGCATTTTAAGTTGCTTTTTGGGGATCGAGCCTCTTGAGAGGCTTATTTAATATTTCGAAGGCAAATGAAACTCATTATGATTGATTATTTTAATTTGTCTTCATCTCTATGAGAAAATTGGAATTTGAGAAACTAGGTTTTCTGCAAATTGTATTTTGGAGAACGTTCCCTCTTCAGAATCAGGCATATTGAGGCTGTGAAAGATCAGCTGAAGCTTGTCAATAGAGTGGCTTCATCCAGAAGTCATATTTGTGCTTACAAAGAAAGATTCAGTAAGGGTTTGAAGGAGAAAGTATTGAATTGAAGGGAGTTCAATTTTTAGCTTCATTCATCAAATCAAAGGCATCTTCCTTTCAACTGTATGACTTTATTTTTTTTAGCTCAGGCCGTACCCTTCATCATTTGGGCGTGTGAACTTGGAAGCTTAGTCGCCTTGCTTTTTTGGTCATCTCTGTTTCCATTGGGGGCACATATCAGTCTAGAGGAATTTGGTGTCCATACTTGGCTGGAGATCATTGTTTCATAGGCAGTTAGAGCTTTTCATCAATTTGTTTCATGGCTGCAAATAAACCAGGTTTTTGAATGAATTAGTGTTGCCTTTTGATTGCATGTTATCATTCCAGTGTTGTAAATATTCAGAAAGCCAATAAAATCATTGCAATCAGTTTAGAAGTCAATTTTCTCAAGTATTTGTATTTTTTATTATTCTATGCATTTTAAAATCTTTTAATGCAAAATTGCATCATTTCAATATATTGCACAAATCATAAGATAAAAGTCAAAACCCTTCAAAAACCAGCAAACACAAAGGAAACTATTATTTTCAGAACATTAGTCAGGGTTGAGAGACAACTGGTCTCTTATAGTGGTATCAGAGCACATTTTTCCTACCATCCTGTGCTTTTTTCAGTTGCTTTTTTAGTTAGAAGTGTGCTTTTTTTATGCTTTTTCATGAGTAGAGATATTATTTTTTACAGTAAGGGTAGAGGAATAGGCAGAATTGAGGATTGGATAGGTCCACCTATTCCTGAAGGTGAGACAGTATGAGGGGTTCTGGGTATTCACAGATCTAGTTCCAATAGCAATGAGAACAGTGTCACTACACTGATGGTAGATCGTGAGATTTCCTCAGAGGTACATAGGGATCCAAGGAAAGAGCATGCCAAAGGTGATATTACTGATAAGGAGTTTAGAAGCAGGCATGATAATATGATGGGCATGATGTCCCAGTTAATGGGAACGACGAGGCAGTGTTCTCCACCTCAGCAACACTCTATTCAGATAGGGCAGACGAGTGAGACTATAGGCATAGACTAGCCATTGGTGTCAACATAGTGGCAGTCATCACCTATCTTTCATAAGCGTAGGCCTGGACAACCTACATTTATATCCAAAGAGGCACCTTCAACACTGAAGGTGGAGTAGTGGGGTCACCAGCCTGAGTTTCATCCACATCATGGCATGTAGGTGGCAAATGTGACTAGATTCTTTGGAGAGTACTCGACATTGGCACCTGAGATCAGGAAGTATTTATCTTTTCATGAGTTCATGGATGTGCATAAACCCAGAGGGGGAGGTAGATTCAACTGTAGAGCTCCTCAACATTAATAGCCATAGCCACAAGTGAACAGGGATCTTCAGCATGCAATCAACAAGATTATCTTTCCTTACTTTGATGGCTCTGATAAGAGTTCAATGAGGTCTTGGGTACAGAAGTTAGACAATTACCTATCATTGAGACCTATGTAGGAGGACGAGGCCATTAATTTTGCTACACTACATCTTGATGGGTTGGCGCATGATTGGTGGCATCACGACATGTACACACTTGGTCATCACACAGTTACCACCTACTAGGAGTTCACTAGTAGGCTCATAGAGAATTTTGACAAAAAGGATCCAAAAATTTAGTTTAGAGAGCTAGCTCAACTCAGACAGATAGGCAGTTTAGATTCTTACATCAATGAATTCCAAAGGGTTGTAGTCATGGTGATAGGTATTTTAGAGAGGAGACTTGTCATTCTCTTCACTGAGGGATTATATGAGCCTATGAGAGGTTGGGTCAAGGCATTTGATCCCCCTACTCTTCAGGAGGCCATGTGGAAGACAAGGAGTATGGAGCTTTCTGCTCTGAAGAAACAATTTCAGCCTAAAAAAAACACCTTTCCTGCTGAGGAGAGTCATACACCAGTTGCAAAACCAAAGAAGAAAACAACAAGAATTGATGATGCAACTCGTGATGAATTGAGGAGGAAAAAAATTTGTTATTGGTGCAGAGAACCTTATAGCAAGGAGCATGATTGTCCTTTGAGATCAAAGGGTAGAGCCAATTGCACCATGTGGGTTTACTATGAAGATGTTGAGGTGAACCCATAATAGTGGTTTACAATTTTTGGCCAAACTGGACACTGAAATTATTATTTTTAACTAAATCTTCACATTTGGGCACCTATAGCGGCTAAACTGTGAAGAATTTGAAGATGGTGCAAACTAGAGTCTCACCAAATTTTGTTTGTAGATTTCTTAAATATTTTTTTCAAAATTTTTGGAATCAAATTGCACTTCTTTTTCCATCTCCCACGAAAATAGATTTTTTTCAGAAAACAACATTTTAAAAAAGTGACACACACCGTATAACGCATAACTTTTTTCCATGAAGGATAAAATTCTAATTCTTTAAAATTTATATTTGTAACTTTGATATCTAGTGCTTCCACTTGGTTAGATAGTTTTTTATTGAATATTTTTTCCTTAATCAAATTTCAAAGTCAAATGAATTACAATTTAGACACAACATCAGATAATGCGTAACTTTTTTGTATATGTCAAAATTTTATTTTATTTTTTGTTGGATCAAGGACTTCAATATTTGGTGCACTCATATTTTTCAAATTTTTTTTGATAATCTTCTATTTTTCCACATGTGAAGAACAAAGAAATTTATTTTTGATGAAAAACCTATGTTTAAGAAAACTTAAAAAACAAATACATAACAAAACCAAAACATATTAAAATTATATTCATTGGATAGCTTGTTCTGAGGAATACCATAATCATTTGAAATAAATTTTAAATGAATTCATTTGATCCCCCAAAATCTAAATCAAAAGTGATTTTTTATCAGCATTTTGATAGGTGTAAAGGAGACGCATTTATAGGTATGGTTTAAAACTAGCAAGGTTCTATCCAAGGGGGTTTGATCTATGGTGATCTGATCAAACCCTCTTCAATTGGAATCCTTAAAATGGAAATTTTTAAGGCTTAAATCATTATATTTTCTAAAAAATGTGATTTCAGCTAAAATTCATTCCTTTCAGGAATTGTAAACCACTATTATGACAGGACCCGTTGAGTTTGAGGATTCAGACCAGTAGGTTGTTTCAGAACATGCAGAGGCTAGGAATGCCTCTATGGATTTTTGGCCTAATGCCAACTTGTCCCCATTGGTATTATTTGCTAGTGTACATGATGATTCATTCAGGTTCAAGGGATTAGTGGATGGATAGTGATGTATTGCTATGCTTGACACTAGAGACACACAATTTTATTGATGAGAGCTTTGTCAGCAGATGCAGACTCTAGTTAGAGGACTTTGTAGGATTCAGAGTTTAGGTGGCAGATGGATATACCCTGACTTGCACTCGACTAATTCGTAATCTCACCCTCATGCTGAATGATTGAGTTGTAGGCATACTTTTATGTGGTCAACCTGGGTGGGATGGATTTAGTGTTGGGTATGAAATGGCTTTAGGACATTAGTGTGTTCACCCTCAGCTTGCCTAAAATGGAGATGAGATTTGAGGTATACGGCAAGAAATATGTGTTGAGGGGGATTACAGATGGGAGCCTATGCTCTATCTCTCTTGTTAGTGGGAAGAGTGATGATAGTGTTTGGGACCTTACTTGTGCATTGGGATTTCAAACTCAACTTTCGGAGGAGTTTCACAGTGAGTATAGAGTGTAGAGTGTATATGGTTTCATGTTTGATCCACACATACACGATTTGTTTCAGGTGCATAGTTCTGGTATGCACATGCTAGATATGTTGGATGAAAGTATATCTCATGTAGTTTTAGGGAGCAAGTGTTGCTTGCAGATTGACTTGCTTCCTCTTGAGTTTCTTGATCCTATGACAACCAACACTAGGGTTGACAGGGGATGGCATTCCATTCTAGTTAGTCAGTTGTGGGAGTTACTAGAGATAGTTGTGGCTATTAGGGACATTAACCAACACTACCCTTGGGATCTAGGTGGTGTGGTGCATTTTTATTTGCAGAGATTTCTTGGGGACAAGCAATTTCAGGGAGGGCGGACTATAATTTCCCCATTTTAGCTGACTTTTTTTGTTGAGGAGTGAGCCTATTATTTTGACCCTTGTAGGCTGAAAAATGTGATGAGAGGGTCTTCCTTGGTAGTTATCTAGAGTTTTAGGATGTTACTCCTCCAATTGATTCAGGTTTGGGCCTTTGCAGAGGCTTCCAGAGTGATATTCAGGCACTTACTATTTATAGTAAGTTAGGCTGACAGGTGTTACTATTTTTGGTAGGGGCACCTGGCTCAGCTAGTCTTCTCAGTTTCGACCCAGTTTGATAGTTTGTTGAGAAAATGAGGAATAATGGAGTATTTAATAATAATTAAAAGATTATTATTGTAATACCCCTCATACTGTTTAGACTTTTTATTTTCTATGCTTTGGTTTGATACTGTGATGATACAATTATTGTTTGGTTTGGTGGTTTGATTAGTAGACTGTTGGTGATTATGCTTATACACTTGAGGATTTGATTATTTCATATGACATTGTGGTTGGTTATGTTAGTTGATTTTCAGAATTATATTATGATGCAGTGATTTAATAAATTATGTCATGAGATGAAATTGTTAGTTTAGAAATGTTATGTTATCAGTTATATTATTATTGTTAGGATAGATGTGATGAAGGGCAGTGTAGCATTACTCGTTTGTGAGTGCTCTGTTATGCCGCGATTCCTTCTCACAATGCAATGCTTCGATTTAATGCTTTGATTATATATATATGTATGCACATGTACACGACTTCATTTATATGTAGGATTTGCAGGTACAGGTCTCAATTCCACCTGCTTCGGTAGGACAGGGCGAGCACTAATGGCCCAACGGTTAAATGTTGAAACAGAGGTGACAATGAAGTCATCTCATCCCATGTTGTCAGATCGTCTTGTCTAAATGGTTTTGTGCGTTCTTGTAGTTCTCATTCGTTGTGGGTCATGTTTGTGTTTTGTCGTATTTAATTGATGTTGATATTTTATAAGCTGTGAATTAATTTAATTAAATGATGGAAATAATTGTTTATTTTTAATGTTAGATTAAATTGTATTTGAATATTTAAATGATGTATTTATTTTTGAAAGTCATGAGTTTTATTGTGTGATAATTATAATATTAAATTGTGTGTTATTTATTTTAATTAATTATCTTGTTGAGGATAATTATTAGAATAAATTATTTAAATTAAATAGATAATGTGATGTGCAAGTAAAGTGGTAAATATAGAAATTAAAACAATAAAACAAATAAAAGAATGAAAAAGTTGTGAGAACAAATAAGAATACAGATCTGATTAAAAAAGCTTGCTTTTAAAGAATTATTTTCTTTTATTTTTGATTTTTAGAATTTTTTTGGAAGAAATTGACAATATCTTTTATTTAATTAGGAATCTTGTGAGTTTTCACACACACAGAAGATTAGTGATACAGAAGTTGCTCAAGTTATTGATTATGTATTTTTGAATCTGAAGAGAATATTTTTCAATCTTTTGCTATATTTTGAGGAGAGTTCTTGAAAGGGATTGGGAATCTGTTACTAGTTATTCTGGAGTCTTCTAAACAAAGGATTGGGTTTGATATTTGAGCACGATTACTCAGAGGAGATTTTGAAGCAAGAACGAGGAGCTCTTCGGAGAGGCCATCATAATCAACGAGCATCACCAGATTTTTGAATAAGCGCAGGACTTCAGGTTTCAAATGTTTCATCTCATTCTTCTTTCTGTTTCTAAAAGAAATTAGATAAAGAAATGAATATATATGATTGATTGTTTGAAAGAAAAAGAAAACCTTCATTAGAAATTTAATGATTCCTAGTTAGCAAACCAATAGAAGAAGATTATTGTCATTGAGAAACCATTATGTAGTTTCATTATAGTTGGATCTTGAATAATATTGTTTTTTTTTAGAAATACATTTGATTTGAATATATATATATGTTCTGATTAAAAATATAATATTAGTGAATAGAAAGTTGGGTACAAAGAAACCTCTGTCTGGTTAGAGTTATTAGAAATATTCTTAGAGATTAGTATATATATAAATGCGTGTGTATATATATATATTTATTTAATATGAATCATAAACCTATGTCTATATTGATTTCTTAATTTTAATTTTGTTTTTACTGTCAAATCATAATGAAATTTTAATTTAATATTATGTTGGGGTTTGAGCTGACCCAGTACAAGGTCGGCCAAATTGCTTTGGAATTTTATTTATTTTCGTTTATATAAATATTTTTTTTAAAATATGGGAAACAAAATTTTATGTTCAAAATTTATTTTAAAAAAATTAAAAATTAAATAGGTTTTGGGAGGAGTTGGGAGGGACTACTGGGCCATACCCCCTAGCCCCCTGTGGCACAGACTGCCACAGCAGTCTTACGGACTGCTGCGATAGCCATGGGGACTGTACGCAGTCCCACTTGGTCCTCTGTATTTGTTTTTGAATTCATTTTTTTTTATATATATGAATTTATATATATATAAATATATATATGTATATTTATATATAAATAAATATATACATTTATATATATTTATGTTTATATTGATATTTATTTATTTTATTAATTTTTTTTTTATAATTATATATATATATTTAAATATATATATAATTATTATTAAAAATATATTTATAAATAGAAATAAAGAAATGTAATTTTCTTTAGAAATAAAATATAAATGATTTTTAGTATAATAAAATTTAATGTATTTTTAGATATTAATCAGATGTTCTTTGTTAAGAATTAAACATTTTGACGTAGGATTATAAACTTCTTGTGTTCTTTATATCGATTCAAAATTGAAGTGTTTATGCAATTGAGTGAATCATTTTCCTTAAATTATGAAATCCTGTGGTCTCACTATTGTTTTCCATTTAAATGATTGTAAACTTTACTCATCGATGTGGGAACCGTTGTTTGTTTGAGAACCCTTGTTCCAGAGGCTTGTTTATTTTGAATGTTATTCTTGTCTTGAATTTATTCTTTTGGAATTGAAACTTAATGGTTTATGTTTGGAAGGTTTGAACAGTTTGTTAAGACTTTTGGTTATGAATTATTGCGAAAGGGTTAATGCCTCGCGTGTTCTTGTTGTGGTATTATGCTTTTTATGTTTTAGTTCAACCCTTGCCTAGTTTTGATTTATGTTAGGGGTCATAGGGAGAGTGGCTCTTCGTGGGCGTCGGTGCCTTGGGTAAGAGGAAGTGCTCAGGTGAACCCACGTAAGAGTAGTTAAACAAGTGATAACCTAAAAATAGAATTTAGGGGGATGGGTAGTAAAACACACAAGATAATTAACATTGGATTCCTCGTCTATGCATTAGGGCTATCATAGACTAATGATAGACTAAGTAGGCCATGGTCGGCAAGGTCGTAATCTCATCTTCATGAGGGGTTATTGACTCTGCATGAGCTACCCTATGGTGCTGGCACCTCAAGTAGGAGGAAGGGCTAGGGGATCCATAGATGGGTGCTAGCGCCTCAGTTGGAGGAAGGGCTAGGGGATCCCATGAGAGCTATGCGATGACACTCTCCACTTGACACCTGTTTGCCTTGTTTCTTGTTGCCTCTGGAATTGTGTACTGAATTGTTGTTTTAGAATTATATGGAATCATGTTCTTTTTATTGTTTCAGATTTATTTGGAAATGTATTTTGGATGTGGTTTCGGTTCTTCTAGTTTTGTACTCTTATTGTGGATTCAGATTCTTGTGAAAATGATTTATGAATGTTCTTTGGTGACTTGTTCTATTGTTAATTCCTTGTTTAATTGTGATGAGTTTCATAGCTTGTTCTTATTATGTGGACTCGTGATTGTTGTGGTTTATGTCATTGTAAACCTTGAGTTTGTATTTGTTATTGTACTATGATGTTCATGGAGTCAGTTTGACAATCATGGTCGAGTTAACTTCCTTGTCACCTCTGAGCACGGGGGGTGAGTTATTCATAATTCACATGGTTGGGTGGAACGTGCTCTGCACCCGTTGGGTTCCCCATCAGCATCCTCTTCTCAGCATATCTGTAGTTGGAGTTGTACCAGTGTTCCCTTGTTATTTAGATGGTGTAATTTGTATCATCCCACATGTTTGGGAAATTCATTGTAATTCTTATATCAAGAGATTGTAATGTAACATTAAAACGATGATGTAATAGTTAGGATCATTTGTATTCTCATTAAGAGATTTATTATGGTTGTATTATGAGATGTATTAATATTCTTGCTCTTGGTTCATGGATATACATTTATTCTTGGTTATTATAATATAAATGGTTACGTGGTTTATCATTATCCTTCATTTCCGTTTAGTTGTTGTGATGTAACCTCGCATGCCCCAGAGAACTAAGTGTGATAGTGTGATGTAATATGTTATGTGATTATGGTTAATGTTATTGCATGTTTAATTTAATTGTTTAAAAAAAAATTATTTGCTATGTGTGTGTTCTTTGGGGTTTGCACGACGGGCGTTACAATTATTATGACTTTATATTATAAAGTCACTTTAAGTGAAATATTAAAGTTGTTAATTATTTAAATGGCTTATTATAAAGTATTTTAATGACTTTATAATAAAAGAGGTGAACTGATTATTTAATGAGTATTTATTACTCAATAAAGGGGGACACCATTTATTGATTAATGAGCCTAAGTATTGAAAAGGGCACATTTAATATTATTAAATGCATTTTAAGTTTCTTTTTGGGGGTCAAGCCTCTTGAGAGGCTTATTTAATATTTCAAAGGCAAATGAAACTCATTATGATTGATTATTTTAAAATTTTCCTTCATTTCTATGAGAAAATTGGAATTTGAGAAACTAGGGTTTCTATAAATTAGATTTTTGAGAACGTTCCCTCTTCAAAATCAGGCATACTAAGGCTATGAAAGATCAGCTGAAGCTTGTCAATAGAGTGGCTTCATCCAGAAGTCATATTCGTGCTTACATAGAAAGATTCAGTAAAGGTTTGAAGGAGAAAGTATTGAATTGAAGGGAGTTCAATTTTTAGCTTCATTCATCAAATCACAGGCATCTTCCTTTTAGCCATATGACTTTATTTATTTCAGCTCAAGTCGTGCCCTTCATCATTTGGGTGTGTGAACTTGGAAGCTCAGTTGCCTTGCTTTTTTGGTCATCTCTGTTTCCATTGGGGGCGCATAACATTTGGAATCCATACTTGGTTGGAGATCATTGTTTCACAGGCAATTAGAGCTTTTCATCAATTTATTTCATGGCTGCAAATAAACTAGGTTTTTGAATTAATTAGTGTTTCCTTTTGATTGCATGTTATCATTCCAGTGTTGTAAACATTTAGAAAGCCAATAAAATTATTGCAGTCAGTTTAGAAGTCAATTTTCTCAAGTATTTGTATTCTTTATTAAAAATATTTTAATGCATAATCGCATCATTTCAATATATTGCACAAATCACAAGATAAAAGTCAAAACCCTTCAAAAACCAACAAACACAAAGGAAACTGTTGTTTTCAGAACATTAGTCAGGGTTGAGAGACACTTGGTCTCTTACACATTACCCACAGTCTCATGTTATGTTTACAATAGGAAAGATAATTTTGATGGATTAGATCATTTACTTGTGATAATTTAACCAAATGATAACGTCTAATTAGGGCTCTTGGAAAATTCACCACCAAAAAATTCACCTCCAACAATTCATTGCCAACAATTCATCACCATGACAAATTAATCTCATGGAAATTCACCACCAATAATTCACTAGCGATTCATGGCGGTGAATTTTCAATGAGATGAATTTGTCATGGTGATGAATTGTTGGCAATAAATTGGTGGATGTGAACTTGTTGGCCTAATGAATTTTCCTGAAGCCCTAATTTAGATATATGCTCCCTGAGAATATTATAAATCTAGCATAAAAATAAAAATACATAATCAAAAGGTTTTTTTGTGTACATAAAATAAATTATATTTGATCTATATACCATTAGTTTCCCCTTGATTAAGTATTTCTATTGTTTTAATTTAGTAAAAAAATTAATTATTTTTATTTATTCAAAAAAAATCCCTTACCAAATATACTAGTATTTATATTTGGAATTTTGAAAATGGTACGCTTTGCTCAAGAAATTACGAAAGCTACCCCTGGTACTAATGGCGACCCTCATGACTAAGGTGAAGACTCCTCAGAAAGTGGTAACTTAGGCATTTGCATGGCTAGGCATGAGGATCTAAGATTGCATTCACCATGTTTGGAATTCAAGGCCACTCTATGAATGGGTGCTAGGGTTAGTGCACACTTAGTGGTGTCCCCTATATACTGCCTGAACCTTAGCTATCAATTTTTTTCCAAGGATTGATGACAATATAGAAATTTTAGTGCTTGGGGTGAAGGGGAAAGTCTTCAAAAATCACAACTGTCTCCTCACCTACAATAAATGCATGATTCATGGGAAACCAAAAGCTACATGGCTTTGGATAAGGATAATGGGTGTAATTTTAGGGACTGTTTAGCCTTGGGACACTCTACCCCCAAAATTTCTCTTTGCAAATCTTTATAAATGGTGTTAACCCTCCAGATGGGAATAACAAGGATTTCCATCTACCTATTCAGCTCACAAAGCACATTTTTTAGGTTAGCCTAAACAATTTTCCTTGTGATAGAGATGACTATCTGTAGAACCATGCTCTCATCTATAGATTGATGAAATCATGGCCTATCTTAAGTGAATTACATTCTTGGATCATAGTAAATTGGAAGGAGCACATGAAAGAGGAAATTTATATCTATCTTTGTGCTCAAGGTCTTTTATCTTGGAATTTGACTCCACTAACGATATGGATTTGGTGTTTAAAGCTAGTCCTTGGATGTTTTAGGAAGAATTCATTTGCATGAAGGCTTGGTTTGCTTCCTTGAATCCATGAATCAAGACCTTCACATCTTTGTATTCCTTTGGGTAAGAGTACCATGTACCTTCCCTTACAGTTTTGGGAATTAGACTGTTTGTGTGCCATATGAAATGGTTTGGGTAAGTGTCATTGCACTTCCAATGAAACAATTATAGGAGCTCTACTTATGTATGCATATGTGTATAAATGGATCTATCCATTGGGCTTCTTGTTGAGATCTCTCTGAAAGTGGTTAACAAATGTTGGAGACAACTAGTAGTCTATGAAAAAATTGCTTTCAGATGTTGGAAATATTTTTCAACTAATCACTTTACCCACCAATGTCAAAATATGCAATCTCATGAAGTGAAGAATCAGGAAACAAGGGGAAGGCCCTCATGTTGGATTGGGGTAGATTCCCATCATTATGTTATCTCTTATGGAACCCAAAATTAATTGACTTCTCCTTAGGATCGTCAAGAGGTCATTTCAAAGCCAAATTATTCCTCTCTTCCCATTGGGAAAGATCTCCCTCTAGGGGTCTCACATGGGGTCAATATCTTCCCAATCTACTCATGATATTCACTTATTTTCTTCTTTACCTTATATTTCCATAGTAATTTCTTCATTTTTTTCTATTTTTTAAATTATTAAAAAAATATTTCTAAAATTTCCCGAACCTACTTCTAGTTCACAATATGCATAAGCTTCTAGTTCTAGTTACATTGGAAAAATTTAAAAAGTGGATTAATTCCACCTAAATATTGTCCCAATTCGATATCCTCTAGAAATCACCAAGTTCCCTCTTACCAACTTGTAACCATATTTTCCAAATTCTACATGCACTCCAAAACCATTTAACTTGGATACAAAAAGTGTGTTACTTGCAAATATTGAAATATGAAAAACAAGATCAATGGATTTAACCTTTTCTATCACTTAAATACAACTAGCATACATATACTAAATATTAATATATATAAAATATACTGAGAGTTATCCTTCTCGACATGCACATTTTATTTAAGATGAAATGAGGTTTTTAGATGAGCTATGTATGCTCGTGCAATGAGATGAGGATGTTTATGTCAATGTTCTACTTCATTCTCACCATCTTCATCATAGGCTTTTGATTGTGCAGTGAGTTGAGGATGTTTATGTCAACATTGTACTCCATCCTCATCATCTTCATCATAGGCCTGGTCAAGCTTATCACGAACTCTCTTTGCTTGGCATCACACATCAAAGAGAAAATAATCCATAAAACCTTGTCTAAGTATCTCATCAAATTACAAGTTACCAATATTATGAAGAGTATTTAATAGAGAAAAATAAAATCTAGTGTTTTCTACAACATCGTTATGACTTTCATACATATTAGTAGTATTACTGACATCACCTGTACAACAAAGATTCAATCAATATTTTTAATTTTTTGTTTAAAAGAAAAAAAGAATGAGATGTACAATAATTATATTTACTTACAACTCTTTCCAACTAAACATGAATAATTCTATATCAAATCCATTATTGAGTAGCCTCCCAATGTTTCCAATGCATATTCTTGCAAAGTCTTTAGCACCCAGCAAATTACCTTATCTATGTCTTCTAAATCAAGGATGAAGTTGATTGAAGAATGCCTTAGTGAAGAAGAATCTAAAATGTTTGTTGAAGAAATCACACATTCTTTTTATTTTAACAAAGATTGGAAAATTGAACAACAAACTAAAAAAGATTAACACTGCAATATTATTCAACTACTAAAATTGAAAAACTGCAATGTTGAAAATAAATTTATGTATATTCAAAACTATGTATAATTAGCTACAATATGACTCTATATAAAGAGTTTCAAAGCAACACATCAAAGCTAGAATCTAAAAAAAAACTTAATAAACAAAGAATATTTTTATGATGCAAGGTAAACAAAGTTTTAAAACAAAGCTAAATTAAGGAAACTATCATAGTATACAAACAACATTAAAATATTTTAAAATTAAAACTAAAAACATAAACTAAAACAAGGAAATCTAAATGTACCTACCAAACCCAAAAAAAAAAAAAACCTCTAATAGGTTTTGAACCCATGTTTGTAAAGGCAGAGAAAATAAATTGTAGAATTTTTTTATGAAAATATCAATTGTAAAAACCCACATTTTAATCCTCTTGATCAGAAACCCATGATTGGTAGAAGCATGCATTTTTAATTGGAAAAAATTAACTCTAAATTGCTAATGTAGTGGCAGTGGCCACACCTGCTCGATCAACTTTACAAGGACATGACATATATTCAATGGAAGCAATATATTAAATGAAACACATTAATTTAAATTTCAAATAGTATAGGTCATGAACTGCACTATGGTTCTAAAGGGTAGTCAAGTTTGTTGATAGAAATAAGGAGAAATGATTTATAATATGGGGCAGCAATATTCATGGTTGCATGCTAGAGGATTAAAGTTTTATTTTCTTTATTCAAAATTCACATATAAGATCAAGAATCTTACACAATCTTTCCAAATGAAATTACTTTATACTCAACAACATGGAGAAAATGCACTTATTGGTTCTTGGCATCTTCAGAGCTAGATTCCAAGTGTGAGATTTCCTACAAAAACCTTAGCTACGTCCCTTCTAGAGACTCTTCCCAATCTGCCATCTTTCACTTCCTCCTAGATCTCTTGCCCAGAGCTCACTCCTCACCAAAATGTTTCTTTTTCTCAATTTCAGCGGCCAACTTTCCTTTGAGAAGGAATTATTTTTTGTGTTCAACTAACAAAATCTCCCATCTTTTAATCACACAACTCTCCTTTTCTTTCCGTTTTTCATTCATTATTGGATAGTTAAAATTTTAGTGTTTTTAAAGTTTCCCTTGTAAACTCCACGTCTGGCATTTATTTTTTAATTATTAAGGAACAATTTGAAATAGTCTTACCATTTTTAATAATTGGTTCTAGCTTTAAAGATGAATTTAAAAAAAAAACTCAGATTTGCATGATTTCATCCAAATCTCCAATTTGTTGAGTTTCTTTACAATTTCCTAGATTCTAATTTTAATCAATTTTCCTTTTAAATTTAAAATTTATTTATCCAATACCTATTGACCATCATTTTAAAATTGTAGTGATTATCTATACAAATGAATTAGATACAATTTCATATTCATTTTAAATTTAGATATAAAAACAATCTTTCTATTTTTTCCCCCTTTTTGCATGTAAATCATTTCATTTTCTAAAATGATACTTAAAAATGTATTTAAAAAAATTATAAAATCATTTACATAGGAAAGTTTTTTATTTAAATCTCTTAACAATAGTGACTGCATTTTTTTTTCAAAAGATAATAAGATAAAATTTAAGAGTGGATATGGATTTGCATGTCATTTGAACTCCAATTTCTAGCTGAAGAGTTTTTCTTTACATATTGCTTTTTGGTGGATGCCATTGTAATACGCCTCTCAACGTAATTATATCTTTCCCTTACAAAGAATATGCTTGGTAGTGAATTGTAACAAAGTAAAACCTCCTATCATAAGTTGTATATGTAGAAAATTACTCCTTGTCAAGAGTCATATGGTAGAAGCAACATAATTTTCACTATCAACAAAGGAATTTTCCAAAGATAAAAATGAAGCCTTTTTTATTGTCTATATAGTCCTTCAAATATCCCCTTTTTCCTTAGTTCCAACATCTGTTTTCTCTTCCTTTAGGTTTTATAATTTCCTTTAGACTTAAGTCCATCCTTAGTCTTATCTTGTTTAGGTCCTCATTTTTCTTTGGAAATTCCCCTTATTTAAAGCATCTTTTGAGCCTTCATTCATGGAGATTTTATTCTTAATTCCTCTAAAGAAATGTAGCAACAATATTTTTCTTGTTTAGCTCCATACCACTACCACAATGGAACTAATTAGATTTTTCCAAGTATTATGTAAAGAGAAAAGTAATAAAGTAAATTTATTTTCCTAATTCAAATTAACATTTATACAATAAATTTGACTTCAAATTAAAAATATTCAAATGATTTATAGTAGAATCACCATCTTTTATTTTCAATGAGTATATATTTTGAGAAATAAACTATTAGTAATAATTTTGGTTTCATAGATATCACCTATCCTCTTCCAAAAATTGTATAGAGTAGTCTCCTTTGACACATTCAAGAGGAAATAATGTTGAAGACAACTAAGTGGTTTTATATGCCTTCTTTTCTAGTTTTAACTAGTCTTTATTAGCATGCCTAATGGCTTCTTTTCTTTTTGAAGTAGGAAAACTCTTTAATCTCTTTCTTTGGAAGATATTTCATATTCAACTTCCACATCTCATATGCATTACTAAAAAAATACTCAATATATAAATGTGAAATAGAATCCATGGTATATTATCCTTTCCTCAAATATGAAAACCCACACAATATAAAATCTCTCACTATAGGAAAAAAATTTAATGCTTAATAGAATAGACTCCATATCTATGCACAATCCTTAGATCTAATACCAAATGTTGAAAAAGGTGAAACTAGTAGAAGAATAAACTCTAAAATTTTACATGGTTCTAATTTTTCTTTAAAGAAGGATTGCCATAAGATTATTAAATTATGTTATTGCATAAACCAATAATAAAAAATAAATTAACAAAGCATATCAATATATGATTTATGTGGAGAAAATATTATACAAAAAAATTCATTTGAGAAGGATGAAAAATATGTGCAAATTTTCAAGTTTGAGATACAACTACATACTAACATATTCTAACAACACTTGTGTATCTATACAATATTTAATAAAACAATTTTTGTGCAATATTGAGTGTAAGTCAACAATGCTTAATATTTTTGTTGCAAAAAAATATGGTGAGATATTTTTTATTTTCCTTCAATGATGGTGAAGCCTAGCTAGTAGGTTTCCATGGCCTACACTTGAGAAAAAAATCATAAATATTTTTGTCAAAATGGCCTTTCATTTACAAATACATTATGTATCCACCTTTGATGAGATCAGTAAAAAATGTATTCAAATTGAGAACACATTAATTTCCAAAGAGTTAATTAGTTTGTTTTTACCAATAATTAGAAAATAGTAGTCAAAATGAGAAGCGTATAATATTTGTGAAAAAAAAAAATAGTTAATATCAAACATGTACGAATAGTTTAAAACACAAATAAAATTTTGTTTTCTATAGGGACAACTATAAACAAAAACAAAAAAACATAAATATTCAAGCTTGGATGAACCCTTAGAGAATTTATTTATGGAACTTTTATAAATTAACATGATCAACTTCCAATTGCCTAAGTTTTGAATGATGATGACAAATCAAAACCTATGTGGTATAAAAACCATAGATACTTTGAATACCACAAAGTCAAAGGCCATAAAACTAATAAATACAATAAAAGTTAAATATTAACATTAATATTTGATAGACTAAGGTGACATTAAATTTGAATGTACACCATCATATTTTCCTAATGTAGACAGGCATATAATAGAGCCCCTTTCCAAAGCATAACTAGTGTCAAGCCACTCCTAAACCAAAATTAGGACAAGCTAACCATACATATGATATCTTCTCACTCAAATCCTCTCAGGACTATGATTTAATTGCGAACCAAATCGAGCAATCTTGATTATACACAAATAAAATAATAACTAGAACCCCTATTGTATTGTGACTGCTTAGCAAGGCACAATCATCATCTTAGGAGCCCCTCTATGTACTTTCATTGAAAAATATGATTTTATAAAGCAACTCAAGTGTAATTTAGCAAAAAATTCTATTTCGGATCTTCTCAAACATTGTATATTTACCAATACATATTGGATAAATTATTGATAGCTTCAAACCAATTTAAATGATATTGAACCCTCTTGATTCTTGACACTCATCACACACATTAATTTTGATCATCGTATCACCTCTACATCGTTATGTAGGTCAAGCTATTGACACCACTACGAACAAAATTTGAGTGATTCCTAGATACATTGCATCTCTTGACCCATTCCATAGTCATCCACTTCATATTGAAGCCTTTTTTTTCCAAAATAAAAAACAAATAGGAACTTATCTAGATGTAGTAATAGAAAAAGTTTCCTTTTCCTTGCTTGCTTGATAATTGACATTAAAAATGAGCTAATGGTGTCTTTGAGTGGTGTTGCAATGTCTTGTACACATTCACACTACTCTAGGACCTTTATTTAACTAAATCTTGCCTTAATTTTCCCTTTGCAAGGGTGTTGTAAAGTGTTGTAACACACTTTCACACTTTTCTAGTACTTATTTGCTTAATTAAGCCTAATGGGCCCCTTTTCAATAAAAATGTACATAATGTGTACTTTGTTTAAGTGTTTTAAAGTGTTTTAAAACACTTGAATCACATTTATATAGGCAGCCTTAATTACTTACATGGTTAATTAGAGTTATTAACCCTATTTTGATTCAAATTTAAGCCTTAATTTTGACACCTCCCAAGGATATTTCTTGACAATCATAAATTAAATATCAAATATTTCATTGGGAAAAATTTGGTCTTGGTAAGTTGAGCCAAGACCCATTCACTCTTAATGGCATTGAATGGGTCCTCCCTTAACAAGACTCCATTTTTCAATTGATCTAGAATGGGTTTTTGGTTTTCTTTTAGTTCCTTGAAGCTTGGTCTTGGAAACTTAGCCAGGACCCATTCACATTTGGTGGTAAATGGGCCCTCCCTTAATGAGACCCTAAAATTTGAATTTCATTATAGTAGGAATTTAATTATCTTTCTTTCTAGATTTGGTGTCAGCCTTAGTTCTTTGAATTTTGGGATTAATCTCCTAATTTAGTATAAATAAGGGGTTAATTCAAATAGTTTCATCCTAAGACTTTCAAGCATTCAAGAATTCAAGTGATCAAGCATTATAGAGCATTCATAAGACATTTCAAGGCACATTTCAAAGGTTTATTGTAGTAATTCAAGGCCATATCATTATGCCAAGGGTTCAATTCATTCATGTTGTTGAGCTAAGAAGTGAATGTTGCATTAAGGATCAATCTAAAAGCATCATCCTACATCCAATATCTACATTCTTCATGGCCACTACATGATTTTTTGCAAATTTGCATCACAAGACATCGCCCAAGGTGATATCATTTACATTATTGCACTTTCATACTTCATTTCCTTTATTTCATCACTTGGTTTAATTACCTACAAGGGGTTTGATTGAGGAAAAGCCCCATTCACTAAAAAATCAACAAGTTTTCTTTCCCTTGAGTGTGTTATTGCAGATTTACAGGTTGAAGATCAAGTTAGGCAAGATTTGGAGTAAAGTTGTCAAAGTTGCAAAGTTGCTAAAGTTGTCATTCAAAGTGCGAGATCTCAAAAAGAGCTCTACAAAATTAACTACAGGCTTCCAAAACTTGATAATTGAGATTTCAAGAGTGTAGACATCAAGGTACAAGATCCTGACAATTAGTTTTCTAAAACCCTAAAGGGACCCTTTTGTCACTGAAGGCGAATGAGTCCTCCATAGCTAAAAAACAACTTTTTGGATAGGTACACAATGTTTTATGCTCTAAAAACATTCCTCATAGTCACTATAATAGTTAAGTTGCATTTCTGGCTATTATTAGCAACATATTTTACATAATTTGAGGTTTTTAGGGCCTTGAAAAATAAGTGATCCATCTCTTTGTTCACACATTGGGGGGATTCTATTTTCACCCTATACACTAGATAACAAAACTAGGCTAAACCTATGTACCTTATTGATTGTTAAACTCTTGGGATACATAAAAAATAGGATTTGGAGCCCCATACAATCACAATCAAATCCTATGATAATTTAGAAAGGGATACTTCTTATACCATTGGTCTTCCCATCTAGCTTCAAGGATGTGTTATCACACTTTTTGACATGTTTTCTATTTTAACCTTCCATATAATATCCTCCTTTGGTCATTGATGGATACAAACAATGTAATCCATTCCATCCACATTCGACCAGTGTCTCAAATTCATACATGAATGCATTGAGGTTACTATTCCAACACATTAGAATACCTTGCAATACTATAAAATTTTGAAGCATTGGAGTCAAAAATCAAATATTTTCCTATCATTGAAGTCATAGAGCTATCATCTCACCAAATTCCACTTATATTGACCTTAAGGATATGGCATCCACCTCATCAAACCTATCTCCTTCTATTAAGGTCAAATTTATTTAAAATTTATGTGATTTAAACTTATCAATTATAAACTCTAAAATAAATCTAAATGAAATTCTCTCAATTATTAAGATTTATTTATTAACCAAAAGTAATCCATATAAAGTAACTTATTTCCATAATACAGTTATGCAATTTATAATTTAGCATTTGGAATTGAAACTAGATTTAGTTGAAAATATAATCCATAATAAAAGTAGAGTTGTTAGGAGAGCTCAATTACGAAGAGGCATTGATGTTTTTGCTTGAACTTTAATGTTGTTGTACAAGATGAATTGAAAAGTTAAATCCTATGACACTATAGTTATGAGTGAATACTGATTGGTTTAGTTCCATTCCCACTTAAATTTTAATGCTAAGTTATGAGAAGAGAAGTTCTCTGTACAAATTTTACTAAATAAAGATCACCATTTCTATAGGTTTATGGAAAAAAAATCTTCCTTGAAATAAGTGTTAATTTTTTCATGGATTAGTTAAAGTTCAAATATGAAATTCTCTATTTTCCATCTTTTTTATTATCAATCCATCTTTTTAGATGTGACTCATTTTCTAACAATAAACATAAAATTATGAATATTGAAATTTTTTATAGTAGTGAAAACAATCCTCATATCTATAATTACCATCATGAGACCTCTTCAGAAGAGAGACTGTGTGACAAGGCTTCCAAGTTTTCACTACATGGAAATACTCTAGGCCTGACCTAGCACATATATAAGATAAAACATTTCATTAGTATTCAACTACTTTAAAAAAATGTAAACTAAGATAGACAAATCTTTGAAGAATGATATACAAACAAATACACCTTTGGCACTACGACAATGTTAGAACAAAACTGAAATGACTTTGTATTCAAATTAATAGAAATGACCTCAATTGGATCTCTTCTCAACTTCTCTAATTGCTTCATAAGCACACTAGTCGATCTTTTGGTGCAACAACAACCATGGGCAAACAATTGGTATTAGAGCTAGGTCAGTGATTGTGCTAGTTGTGAAGAATTTGTTGGAGCCAGTCAATGTCACTATCTAACTTATTGGAGGAAAAAAAAAACCAAAGGGAATTTGAAACCAAAAAAAAGATTTGCATCTGTATCTAGAAGTCATTAACCTAAGCCAAGAAAACTGTAGGTTGTAAGAGAAAGTTTGTTGACTGTGAAGTGCTTTGCCAAGACAAGGAGGAATTGCTATTAAAAGGAAGATCATAGAATTTGGTAGTTGCTTCCACCACAAAGATTGGATCTCATATCATATTGAAGTCAAGAAAGAGGAATTCAAGTTGAAGCCATCAAGGAAGAAAATAGGAAAAGGTTTTTATTGTAGAGGAAATTTTTAATTTGAAAATCATGGCAGGAATAAGCCGAAGCATAGCACAACCACAAACTCCAATCTTTAATGGAAAAAACTATGACTATTGGAGCATAAAAATAAAAACCCTATTTTGTTCCCAGGATGTTTGGGACTTGGTTGAAAATGGGTTCCTTGAACTAGCAAACCAACAAGATTATCGGGCTCTACACAAGTTGAAAAAGATTTGTTGAAAGAAAACAAGAAGTATTCTAATGCATTGTTTATCATTCAACAAGCAATGGAGGAATCAATCTTTCCAAAAAATTTAGCTACCACAAGATCAAAACAAGCATTGGAAAGTTTGCAAACAACTTACCAAGGCATAGACAAGGTGAAAATAGTAAAATTATAGATTCTTAGAAGGGATTTCAAAAACTTGTAAATGAAGGATTCAAAATCAATAGATTCATTCTTCACTCATGCAATGTGAATAGTAAATTAGATTAGATCCTATGGAGACACCATTGAAGATCACAAAGTTGTAGAGAAAATACTTGAAGCTTATCTACAAAGTTTGATCCAATTATAGTAGCCATTTTGGAGGAAAAATATCTTACTCAACTATCAGTAGATGAATTAATGGAATCACTCTCAGTACATGAGCAAAGATTAAATTGATCAGGGACATCATCATTGGAGAATGCATTCAAGACCCAACTTTCATTTGGCATAACAAGAGGGAGATCAAATTATAGTAGAGGCAAAGGATGTTTTACACCAAGAGGAGGAAAATAAAATACACAATTTGAGAGCAGAAGACCAACATCAACTCAATATGCTCATTCTACACCAACAAGAGGAAGGGGGAGCAACCATTCTCATAGCCATCATCACGGAGAAAGGTATGATGAATCCAACATCCAATGCCATTATTGCAATAAACAAAAAATGCAATATGAAATGAATAAGCAAAAGGAACATTTTACAAATGAAAACCAGTCCAACACTAGTGAAAAAATCACCATATTGATAACATGCAATGTAGCACAATAGAGCTCTAAATAAGTATGGTTCTTAGATAGTGGTTTAGTAATCATATGAGTGGGAGTAAGGAGATGTTTGCAATAATGAAATATTTGGTAAAATACGAAGTAAAATTTGGAAATGATCAACGAGTTTCAATCATGGGAAAATGGTCAATCAACATAAAAACTAAGCAAGGTGAGGAGAAGCATATTAATGATGTATATTATGTTCCTAGATTGCAACAAAATCTTATAAGCATTGGGAAATTAGTGCAAAAATGATATATAGAATATACTTTGAAAATGGTGAATGTGTGATTCTTGACAAGAAACCAAGCAATAGGTTGATTGCAAAAGTTGAGATGACGAAAAATAGGATGTTTCCACTTAGAATCCAAAGTGAACTATTCTTAGAGCCACAACGATTGCAAAAGGTTGTTGAGTTAGATTTCAAAGCTTCATACAAAAATGAATCTTGGCTATGGCATTTAAGACTTGTGAATTTAAACTTCAAAGGGTTACAACTGTTGTACAAGAAAAAATGGTATATGGATTACCACTGTTAGTTTTAGGATTAGATTTAACAGAAAGCAAAAAATACAACACATGAACAATAGAACATAGCATATACACTCAGAAAATCCTCCTTCTTGAGGGAGAAAAACCCAACCACAATATATCACTTATATATTGAATAAAAGAGAAGCAATTTGCTTTACATTTATGCCACACACTAGGCCAAACTAATGCAATGATTATAGCACCTCTCTAGATGGAAATACACATACAATAATGAATATTGATCTCCTTGATGTAAGTATAGATCTATTGTATGAAGTTGAACTCGTCCCTAAATTATACAAACTTGTCTTGAAAATTAAATTAGATGCCAAATGAATGTGAGTCACCCTTCAATATATAGACACCAAGATGCCTTTTCATAAAGATTTGGTTACTTTCATAAAAGAGATTCCCTTACAAAAAATGATGTGACTTCTCATCAAGTTGGATTTAAGAAATAAATAAATTATCATGCTGCCTCAACATTTAATATTTAATATTTAATATTTGAATTTGAAGGAGAAAGAAATCTCCCGCTACTACACTAACATCAACATTTTGTCTTAGCTAGGGAGATATCTTTCCAGATATCCATGTCATGGAATCTCTCAACATGACACCCACAATGGCTACACCCATTTGTGGAAAATAGTTCATCACTGAACTTGATATCGTCATGGAGTCACTCAACATGACGTCCACCATGGCTACCCCCATGTGTGGAAAGAAACATGTGCCCATCATAGAGTCTCTCAACATGATGTCCTCATGTTGTCTCTCAACATGATGTCCACCATGGCTACTCCCATGTGTGGAAAAACACAAGTACAAAGGGTTCATCATAGAGTCTCTCAACATGACATGTTGTCATGGATTCTCTCAACATGACATCCACCATGGCTACTACCATGTGTGGAAAGAACCACATCTCCATCTCAGAGATAGACAAGGGCTCAAACCTCATATTTCTCCATCTTAGAGAAATATACACTACAAGGGCTTTCACCTCATACTTCTCTATCATAGAGAAATATACACTAACAAGGGCTTTCACCTCATACTTCTTTGTCACAAAGAAATATACACTAACAAGGGATTTCACCTCATACCTCTCCATCATAGAGAAATACACACTAATAAGGGCTTTCACCTCATACTTCTCCATCATAGAGAAATATACACTAATGAGGGCTTTCACCTCATATTTCTCTGTCATAGAGAAATATACATTACAACAGATTCTCACCATGATGCGACTTCGTCTAAAGCTCTAAGTACTTGCATCAACCTCCTAATCTCTGTTGGAAATAGGATGCCATTTAATTGCAATTCCTAAACATTAATTATTTCATGTATCTCCTAGATTCTTGGAATATGTTCAACAACACTAAGATTAGGATGAGATCAATTATTTGGATGAAATAAATCATGAAATTGCAATTTGAAGTTATTTCTAAATAATAGGAGCATGTGGGTGCACACATGGTAAGGTGGCACTCACCTTATGTTCAGTTAAGTATATAGAGTAACAGTTAACAATTTTGAATGCATGTAAAGATCCTAGGAGTTAGGATTTGATGTTTGCATGCTTGAAGTTCAGTTTAGTTTAGTTCAAATCAGTTCAGTTAAGTTCAGTTCAAAATTAGTTTATTTTAGTTTATTTTAGTTTAGTTTAGTTTAGTTTAGTTCAATTCAGTTTAGTTTAGTTTAGTTTAGTTCAGTTTAGTTATGGTTCAGTTGTCTTCAATTAGTTTCAGTTGTATGTTATTTAACTTTAGTTAACTTGGAATGCATGGCTAATAACATTAAGCTGTATGACAAATAACAGGGACTACCTCCAGTTAATAGGGGATGACTATTCTTTGGGAATGTTGTTGAGTAAATGTTTCAGTTAACAAGAAATCACTTGGAGCCAACTTGGGTGCCCAAGATACTTTCTTGGAATTAAATCCAATGCATGATAAGATATTTCTAAAGGCTCTGTTAAGTGGGACCCTCTTTTGGGTGCCATCTTTGATGAAGAGCTTTGTAATTATCACCAAAGTGAAGGATGAGTTGTAGCTTTAGTTTGGGATGCCCAAATGGGTAAAGCACATGTTCTAAGATTTGGTCTTCATGGTAGAACTCAGCTTGAAGCAATATGGTGTACCTTTCTTAAAGCTTGAGCTTGTGCATTGTAATTATCACCTTTTGGAGATTACAAGGTTGCATATTGTCTCTATATCTCATTCAATTTGAAGAAAGTTTTCATAATTGTTATTTGTAGGTGTGAAGAAGATTGGTAAAGATAGAAGAAGCATTATCAAGCAAGAATTGGAGCTATTGTAATTCAGAGATTGAATAATAGAATAATTCTTGGTGGAGTTTTTTCCTGAAAGGGTTTCTCCACGTTATATCTTGTGTAATCTTTCTAATATCCTATCTAGTTCTTCTATCAACTTCTCTCTTCATTCTACAATAGTAAAATGAATTAATCAAGATAATCATCCACAAAGAATATATGCAACAAAAAAATAGCTTACTTAGATCAACAATATTAAAGTTTTATAGAGTATTAAGCTAAGAAAACACCTCATTGGACAAAATTTGGTATTAGAGCTGAGGTTGGGTAGAGTATTGGGACACCATTCTCTTAAAGTTTGAAGGATTTATTGGCTTATTGGGAGGTCTTATTATTTTAGTAATTTTTTGATTTCGGAATTAAGTAAATTTGTTACAATGAATTCAAGGTTAGATATTGAAAAGGTCAATGGTTCTAACAATAAAATGTGGAAATTAAAAATGGAAGATATTCTTGAAGAAAGAGATCAGTGGTTAGTGGTTGATAATGAGACAAAGACACCTACAACTATTTCAGATGAAGAGTGGGCTAAGTTAGATAAGAAGGAAAGAGGAACAATAAGGTTATGTCTTGTTGATGTTGTTCTTTCAAATGTTTCAGTGGAAACCAATGCATATACATTATGGAAAAGAATAGGGGATATTTATCAAACTAAGAGTCTCACCAATAAGTTGTATCTGAAAAGGAAGTTGTATTCATTGAAAATGAAAGACGGTGAATCTTTTGCACAACATTTAAATTCTTTCAATTTAATTCTCAGTCAGATAGCATTTGTAGATGTAAAGCTAGAGGATGAGGATAAATGCATTTTATTAATTTGTTCTTTACCAGATTCTTTGGAAAATCTAATTTTTGCAATTAGTGGTAATGGTGTAGATCCAAAGATGGACAACATTATTCCCACTCTCCTATTAGAAGAGATGAGGAGGAAGTCTAAGGAGGAAATCCAAGATGCCTTGTTTGTAAAAGGTAGGCCTAAGAAAAAGGAGCCTAAGGGAAATGAGGAAGGGAAGGGTAAGTTAGAAGGAAAAAGTAAGGCAAAGTGTTGGAATTTTGGGAAACCAAGACATATGAAGAAGGATTGTAAGAACAAGAAAGAGAGTTCTAATTCTTCTACAGAGGAGTCCTCAGTTAATAGTAATGATGCATTGGTTATTTCAGCTAATATTGTTTGTGATAACTCTTTACTTCATGTTTTAGAGTAATATTTGTAGAGAGGATGGTAGTCATGATGCCATGTGTGACTCGGCATCACGGTTTAGTGGGAGTTGTTGGCAGTGACTTGTATGCATTATTGGTAAGGTTATCTCCATGTGATTAGAGATATGGTTTCTTGGTTTAGAGTATATTTGTTATTGATGTCATGGTTTACTCTTGATATGCATTTAGAGTTTGGAATATTACATGGTTCTCTTCAGACTAGGATGTATAAGTATGTTATGATGCATGTGATCTCCTAAGAGGAGATGGTTAGATCATGGATGTCATGTTTATGTTCAAGGTTGGAGCTTTGACATTGATCTTGTGTAGTTCTCTTAAGTATTGGGTACATTAATCATTTGTTTGATCACTTCAAGAAAGTGGTGTGTTGCATTTGGAGTTTGGAATGGATTGGTTGGTTATAGTTCCTCATCGATACTTGGAGAAATAGGTGAGGCTGGAGTTCTCTAGTGGTAAGAGACATTTGTTGGAATGGTTACTTGTAAGAAAACTTCTTCAACAGAAAAGACCGAGGAGCCTACACCTTGGTTGAATGTGAATTCAACACACTCGGTGGTTTAGCATGCCTCTAAAGAGGTGGTTTGGATACAGAGACTTGGGAAAGGTATTGGTTTGGTTGATAATGAGAAGGTATTAATTGAGAAAGTTAACACTTTAATTAATGTTATAGATTATCTTATGAAACCATACAGATAAGTTCTCTTGGTTTTAATCATTTTCTTGGAAGCTTCATGATTATGTAGGTTGCATTTGAAGTTAGCATGGTTTGATTAGTTGGTGCAAGAAGTCCATTGGCCTTGAGTCTTGTACTTGTTTTATTATTCCTTGTTTAGAATAATTGCAATGTATAATGTCAAGTGGGAGAATTTTGGAAATAGGATGCCATTTAATTGCAAATCCTAAAAATTAATTATTTCATGTATCTCCTAGATTCTTGGAATGTGTTCAACAACACTAAGATTAGGATGAGATCAATTATTTGGATCAAATAAATCATGAAATTGACATTTGTAGTTATTCCTAAATAATAGGAGCATGTGGGTGCACACATGGTGAGGTGACACTCACCTTGTGTTCAGTTAACTATATGGAGTGATAGTTAACACATCTGAATGGATGTAAAGATCCTAGAAGTTAGGATTTGATGTTTGCATGCTTGAAGTTCAATTCAAAATCAATTTAGTTTAGTTCAATACAGTTAAGTTTAGTTTAGTTCAATTCAGTTCAGTTCAGTTATGGTTCAGTTGTCTTCAGTTAGTTTTAGTTGTATGTTAGTTAACTTTAGTTAACTTGGAATGCATGGATAATAACATTTAGTTGTATGACATATAATAGGGATTGCCTCTAATTAATAGGGGATGGCTATTCTTTGGGAATGGTGTTGAGTAAATGTTTCAATTAACAAGAAATCACTTGGAGCCAACTTGGGCACCCAAGATGCTTTCTTGGAATTAACTCCAATGCATGCTAAGATATTTCTGAAGGCTCTATTAAGTGGGACCCTCTTTTGGGCACCATCTTTGAGGAAGAGCTTTTTAATTATCACCAAAGTGAAGGATGAGTTGTAGCTTTAGTTTGGGATGCCCAAATGGGTAAAGCACATGTTCTAAGCTTTGGTCTTCATGGTAGAACTCAACTTGAAGCAATATGGCATACCTTTCTTAAGGCTTGAGCTTGTGCATTGTAATTATCACCTTTTGGAGATTAAAAGGTTGAATATTGTCTCTATATCTCATTCAAGTTGAAGAGAGTTTTCATAATTGTTATTTGTAGGTGTGAAGAAGATTGGTAAAGATAGAAGAAGCATTATCAAGAAAGAATTGGAGCTATTGTAATTCAGAGATTGAATAATAGAATAATTCTTGGTGGATTTTTTTCCCGAAAGGGTTTCTCCACATTATATCTTGTGTAATCTTTCTAATATCCTGTCTAGTTCTTCTATCAACTTCTCTCTTCATTCTATACCAGTAAAATGAATTAATCAAGATAATCACCCACAAATAATATATGTAACAAACAAAGAGCTTACTTAGATCAGCAATATTAAAGTTTTACAGAGTATTAAGCTAAGAAAACACTTGATTGGACAACAACCTCCTCATCCAAGGTTGCCTTTGTTGGTTTGTTAGAATCCCTATGAATGTTAATTCCTCCTCTTTGAAGAAATTGATCACAATGATAATATGAATAGGTTCTTCCTCTTTGAGAGCTATCCTCTAATTAAGTTTATCTCTTTAGCCTACATGAATTCTTCATTGGATGCATCAAGCTCTTCCTCCCTTGAATGCAATCTCTTATGCTTCTTGGTTTCTCTTGAAATCATTTTAGAGAGTTTAATAATAGTTCATATAACTAAACTATCCCGAAGAGAAATACCAATGCTGGAATCATACATGATACACTATTCCAATGTTATTGCATGAATTAATAACTACATAAAAAATTCATTCCAGGTACAAGCATAAATTACTTATCTCTTTATGTTGGTACACCAATGAGCTAGAGCTATAGCTATGTCTCATCTTCACCACCTTCACTCGATCTCGACCTCATGGAAAGTGGGAATACGAATCAACCATTTAATAAAGATTGAAGACTCCATTTAAATCATGAGATCACATTATGAATCAACACACCCACACCCATGCGATGAAAGAGTTTAAGTAATCAAAAGAGTGAAAATAAATCATCATGACTTCCTTCCACACGGAAAAAGAAAATATGGCATAGGAGAAATGCCATGAAGTGTTAAGCCACCCTTAATCAATGAATCAATGAATAATACATGAGTTGTCCACCATACATCACCACTACAACCACATTGAAAATTTATTTTTGCATCAAACAAGCATGTGGCTTCAATCATTATTTCCTGATTGAATTTTTGTTTAACCAAATCTGATCAAATCTTTTCCTTAGACCCACTCTGATACCATGTTAGTTTTAGGATCAAATTTAATAGAAAGTAGAAATACAACACATGAATAATAGAACACAAAATATACCTTGGGAAAACCCTCCTTCTTGAGGGAGAAAAAACCAACCACAATTTATATCACTTATATATTGAATAAAAAGAGCAGCAAATTTCTTTACATTTAGGCCACACACTAGGCCAAATTGATGCAATGATTATAGCACCTTTCTAGATGCAAATAGACAAGCAATAATGAATATTGATCTCCTTGATGCAAGTATAGATCTGTTGTATGAAGTCAAACTCCTACCTAAATTATGCAAATTTGTCTTGAAAATTAAATTGGATGCCAAATGAATGTGAGTCACTCTTCAATTTATAGACAACAAGATGTCTTTTCATGAAGAGTTGACTACTTCCATAAAAGAGATTCCCTTACACAAAATGATGCGACTTCTCATCAAGTTAGCTTTAAGAAATAAATAAATTATCATGTCCGCCTCAACATTTAATATTGTTTATTTAATATTTAAATTTAAAGAATAAATAAATATCCCACTACTACACTAACAGCAACCACTAATAGAGCCACTTAAGACAACATGTGAGAGTTGTATATTGGCAAAGCAACATAGGAAAAAAATTTCAGTTGGGGAGTATTATAGGGAAAAAAATCCAATTGAGATAGTGCATTTAGACCTTTTTGGACCTATGCAAACACCATCCATAAGTGGAAGACTTTATTTCTTGACATTTATTGGTGATTTCAATAGAAAATTATGGGTTTATTTCTTGAAATTCCAATCAAATTCATTTTCTATTTATAAGGAGTTCACTTGGAAAAAATTAAGAAAGAATGTGGATACTATATCAAAAAATTGAGAACCGATCAAGGAGGTGAGTATATATTAAACGATTTTCAGAATTTTTGCAAAAAAAATGGCATAAGGAAATAATTTACAGCAATATACACTCCTCAACAAAATGGAGTAGTTGATAGAAATAATAGAACAATCATGGAAATGGCATGAAGCATGATGAAAGAAAAAAATTTACCAAATGAGTACTAGGTTGGAGCTGCGGTTGCATGTTCGATATACATATTAAATAGATATCCAACAAAAGTAGTGATAAATAAAACACCAGAAGAAGCTTGGAGCAAAAGGAAGCATAACATAACACATTTGAGAGTCTTTGGATGTGTAGCATAATCATTGATACCTCAAGAGTTGAGAAAGAAACTAGATGCTAGAGGAGAGAAGTGTATATTTGTGGGATATGGTGAACAATCCAAGGCATATAAACTATAAAATCCTATCATAAAGAAGCTGATAATAAGCCATGATGTTGAGTTTGTTGAAGAAGAAGCATGGGATGGAAGCATAGACAAAAAAAGTATAGTTGCAGCTAGTGTTCCACAAGAGAATGAAGAGAATGAAACTCAAGTTGTGAATCCTACTACACAAGAAAATGTTCTTACAACACCTTCTAGGACACCTACAAATCCAAATCCAACTACTCCAACAAGTAATAATACCAATGAGTCCTCTAATACAACACTTGCATCACTAAGATCAAAGTCTATAAACACTTCAAACAAGACATGAAGTCTAATGGAGATATATGATGAAATGCAAGAGGCTGAAAATGATGATTTATGCTCTAATTTTTCATTTTTAACACAAGATGATCCAATTTATTTTGAAGATGCAATTAAGGATGACAATTGGATTGCATCCATGGATGATGAAATTCAATCAATTGAAAAGAATCAAACTTGGGATCTAGTAGAGCTTCCTAAAGGAAAGGATGCGATTGGAGTTAAGTGGATTTACAAGACAAAGTATAATTTTGATGGAAAAGTAGAGAAATACAAGGAAATACTAGTAGCTAAAGGATTCACACA
The DNA here is from genome assembly GCA_007258455.2 of Sequoia sempervirens. NCBI lineage: Eukaryota > Viridiplantae > Streptophyta > Pinopsida > Cupressales > Cupressaceae > Sequoia > Sequoia sempervirens. The sequence continues at coordinate 134,881,451 of VDFB02047230.1, forward strand.
ATAGTTGAGCATAGACTACAATAAAAAATTCTCACCGGTAGCAAGATTGGATACCATTAGAATGGTCTTATCTATAGCAGCTCAAAACAATTGGAAGGTTTATCAAATGAACATTAAATTATCATTTTTGAATGGTATTTTAGAAGAAGTGTATATAAAACAACCACCTAGTTATGAATTTTTGGGAGAACATAAAGTACAAACCAAAAAAGGCACTATATGGTTTGAAACATGCTCCTAGAGCTTGGTATAGCAGGATAGATTCTTATTTTGTGAACAATGGGTTTAACAAGTGTGGTAATGAACCAAATTTGTATGTCAAAGTGAATGATGAAGGAGAAATATTAATAGGGTGCTTGTATGCAGATGATTTGATATTCATAGATAACATGTCAATTAACTCATTCAAGGCAGCCATGTAGAAAGATTTGATATGACCGATTTGAGGCTCATGAGATATTTTCTTGGTATAGAGGTAAGTCAAAGTAAGTATGCTAATGATCTGTTGAAGAGATTTAATATTGAAAATGTAAATCTAGCCCCTACACCAGTTGTATTGGGCTTAAAACCTAGCAAGGATGACAAAAGTCCTAGTGTTGATGCAACCTTATTCAAAAGATTAGTTGGAAGCCTCATGTATCTAACTGCCAGAAGATCGGATATCATGTATGGGGTTAGTCTCATTTCCAGATTCATGGAAAAACCCAAGGAATCACATTGGAAAGTTGGAAAAAGAGTTTTAAGATATATAGCTAGAAAAAAGAGCTTTGGGATTTTGCACACATCTTTAGTTGATTACAAACTGATTGGATATATGGATAGCCACTGGGGAGGTAGCATGGATGATATAAAAAGAACTTAAGGGTATATCTTTCATATAGGATTGAGTGCTATCTCTTGGGAATCAAAGAAACAACCATTTGTGACACTCTCATTAGTTGAAGCAAAATATGTTGCAGCCACATTAGCAGCTTGCCAAATAGTATGGATGAGAAAAGTATGATCAGATTTGAGGCATCCACAAGAAGAACCTACAAAAATTTATTGTGATAATAATTCAACAATTTCCTTATCTAAAAATCATGTTTTTCATAAACGGAGCAAGCATATAGATACACAATATCATTTTATATGAGAATTGGTGAACAATGGTGACATATATCTTGAGTTTTGTAGGTCCAACGAACAACTTGTAGACATCTTCACAAAGCCACTTTCAAAGAATGTTTTTGAGAATCTCGAGAAGGAATTGGAATTGAGACATTATGGCAGTGAAGATTAAGGGGGAGATACCAATTGTTGGCTCACAATTGTGTTGCACCAAAAGATCAACCTATTAATGCTCGACACAACTACCAGAGTTAATAGATCCATGGGAAGTGATTAGCCCATGTCATGAATCTTGAGGGGAGTACTGGCCATCTACCAAAAAACTCCCCCTCAGTGTTACCCAAGGGGATTTGAACCCAACACCTTTGGCTCTGAATACCAATTTGTAGGTGAGGAGAAAAAGATATACACAGTAACCAAAAAACATACAAAATGCCAAAGACAAAAAAAATATCCAAAAACAGATTATGATTTCATTAATTCGTATTGGGTGTAATAGACCTATTGTGCTCTCTTCATTCAAACATTCGTTCAAAAAATAGAGTATTGTTTTTCATTAATTTAAAATAGAGTAGCATCCTTCTACAAAAATAGGGCCTTTTTTTTCACCCAACTACAGAGAAGTTTCTGGAGCATACAATAAATTTAGAAGTGTCTAGATGCATCATGAAGAAGATAGATGAGAGAAGAGGGAAGAAGTAAATGTAGTAAATAGAGAAGTAGTTGGCATGGTGGTAGAGAAGATTAATAAATGCATGATTGGAAGTCAATGTCACCAACAAACTAGATCTCTTCTCAACTTCTCTAACTACATAAACACACTGGTAGGGCATGTAAACAAATCTGTTTTCATGGTTTTTTTTATGTTTACTAGGCAAAGATTCTCTTTACACTAATCCAAAGTAACTTAATTTCTACAATAAATATTTGTGCTCTCTGAATTGAATGATTTCTTGTGTGATTCAAACCCACTACTTTCTTTGTCATTAATCTAGATGCTTGTGGGAATCAACACTCACAAAATTTGACATTGTTGTTGAGCTTAGCAAAATGAAGCTTTAACTCCTTCAAATAGCTTGTGGTATTTACGAGTATGGAATTTTTATTATTCTGTTCACAACATATTTAAAAGTCAATTTAAACAATAGCAGCAAAAAGAAAGAAAAAAATATAACTCTAGTCTTTTTTACAAAAAAAATGAAAAAGAAAATATAGCACTATTGAAATGGTCAAAATAACAAAAAAAGCCTGAATAGTACCAGTCAACTTTACAAAACTAATTTACAATGATTAGGAAAGAGATAAAACCAAGGAAGGGTCATACCTTATAGTTTCTAGGTAGAAGAGAGTAAAGATTTGAGAAATGCTTTATTTTTAGGGGCAATAGCAGGAGTAGGAGGAGCACTTGGTTTTGATATTTGCCTCGTTAATTTAATTTTTTCATCAATTTTTCTAAGAAGGTTGAAACATCTCTTGTACAAAGACTGACCAGTTTTAGGTGCTTCAATCAAATTTTTTATATGCTATAAAGGTTGCCTGTTCATACACAAAATGTTGAGAATCTGGTTGAGAATTAACTGATTGTTGATCAGAATCCTCTATTGTCATCATTTTTTTCAGTGGAAGTAAAATTCCAAGAATTTTTAGAAGTATTTTAAAGAGGAAAAATCTCGTATTGTGGGTATTCCACAATACCCATTGCATAAACATTGTTATGGGAAACATCGTCGACAGTTAACACTAGAGAATCAATCCTAATATAAAGATCAAGGCTACTACAAAATCCATTGAAATATGTTTCCATTGCTTTGAATTGATATTGAGAGAAGAAGGGAATTAGAATCGATCTTTAATCTATTACAGTTCAGATTTTAATGGGTCTCTCTATATAAATACTAAAGCCTATGTTGTTAAGAGGTGTTCTTGAACAATCACCCAATAAAACCAATTGGCTAATAATAATAGGGACATCTTGACTATGTACACATAATCAAACTTCAACTTCTGATAGTGTATTCTTTGAATCAGTCTTTTAATGGAAATTTTCTATCACACGTTTGACTTTAATAACCAATTGAATTTCTCAATAAGATTATAATAACATTTGTTAAGGTGATGATCTACGTAAGCATATTGTTTTCTATGTATTGAATGAATTATTATAAGAAATATTTTAATATATCATATGGTTAAGGTGATGGCTTGGTGTAGGAGCACCATGACCACTTCATGCTTCCATGGGGAGGCTTTTGGTTTTTGATTTAAATGTGATTTTTTAATGTTTTAATAAGGTCAAATAGATCATTTTGAGTTTGTTTTAGGTTCTTGATAGTCATTTTGGGTTCATTGGTAATGTAATGTAAAAAGTTGGAAAAAATTGCCAAAATGTTGTCATGGCAATACAGTAAAAATGCAACAAATAGCAAAAATGGTGTCCATGTGAAGAGACAAGTAGTTAGAAAGTCAGGTTGAGTCATTTTTTTTGGTTTATAAAAGCATTGTGAAGCCTCACAAACTTTGAGGAAGGGAGGGGGATGATGTAGACCTATGAGAAATTCAATAAAATACCTTTGTTTTTGTTAATTTCTAACATTCTTTACTATTTCTTGTATTAGCATGTGTGTTTATGGCCTGCATAGGGCATGCAATTGATTTGGTAAGTAAGTAATTGGAATCCCCTACCTAACCTTTTTGGTTTCATGAAAACCCATTCTGTTTTGTGAAAGTTATAAGCAAATTGTCTTAGGTGGTTAAAACCCTAATCTAGGGTCACAGTAAGCATTCAAAATTGTGTTCCTCAAATTCTCACCATTGAAAACTCCCATAAATTGGTGTATAGAGGGTTATATATGTATTCTAACAGATTTACAAGTTATAGGGTTTGAGGATAAGGTTTTGGGTAGATACAATGATGCCCTAGTTTGTAAAATAGAGTTTTGTGAGCAATCAAGGAGCCTAGAGCCTAGGGTTTGGTGAAATTACATTGAAGGAGAGTGGGAAACCATTGGAAAAGCATAAAAAGATCACATTTAGAGTGTTTGAAGTGATGGTGAATATATTTGAGTCCTAGAACCATAGGAACCAATAAACCCTCACGAGCATAAGCCTAATTAGGCCTATTGAGAACCCAAGACAGTCACTTTTTAAGTCCTTTGTTTCAAAAAACCCTATGCTAACTTTTTGATATATTTTAGGAGGACCAAAGGGGTATCTAGATATGATCTCATAGTGGTGATTGGGGAACTTCACTGAAAGTTGTGAAGGACTATTTCTTGTTGGAGACCTACTTGGGGTAAGAGTGGTTGATAAGGAAAACTTGAAAATTGGTGAAGTTTGATTCCTTGTGTGGTCTATTTGTGTTTGCCATGTTCTTTTAAATTTTTGGAATAATTTCCAAGTGTTGGTTAAGCCTCTTTGAACCTTGGGACCCATTTGATGTTTTTGATCCTTTGAATGTGCAAATGGGTAGTTTGGGGCAGACCAAAAGAAAGTCTATATTTTGTGAAGTTTGAGATCTTTGGGTCATTAGTGGTTTACTTGTGCCCACAAGATTAATGTGTTTTTAATGATTGTTGAAGAATTTGGAAAGTTAATACCTATTTGGTGATCTGTAACCATTCTGATCCATGTTGAAATAAAGTAGTCACATGATGAAGAACCATTATTGTGAAGTATGCCTCCAGTTGAGTGATTTGAACCCTTAGTATTGCTTCATGGCCTACATAGACAGATTATATTCTATACATAGAATGAATGAAAGGGAGAAAGATATTAATACGTGTACACCACCAAATAGAATTAGTTTGAATAAGAGTTTGTAAGCCAAAATTTATGTCCATATAACTAGATAATATTAGTTTTTTCCTATTAAATTTGTTACTGTAAATGTTGATTAAAAATATTTCCATTAGTAATGCTCTTACAATCAAAATCTCTAGTAACATTGACTTTGAAAATCAACTTATCAGTTTTCTCTAAATTAAAATCAACTTTAAGAACAACTAATAATCTAGATTTAATTCAACCAATCTTTTAGTTATATATGAACGTGCAGTAACATAACATGGCTACCATAAAATTGTTTACAGAGAAACATATCGACTGCCACAAAAATGTTATCCTATTTCTTTTCTTTCTTGTATTTTTGAAATTAGGTAACCACAATTCTAACTTTCAACCCACTTTCTTTGATTGATATATTTTAAATCAAATGTCTTGACCATGGAATAGATGAATTCCAAATCTGGCTGCTAGACTGTTTTCATCACCTTGATTTATGAGCATCAATCTATACTTGTCTTCTCATTTGTGAAGTTTGTTAACTATTTTAGTACTATGTGTTGGAGAGAGGTTCTAAATTTGATGCTTGACCCTCTTTGTTAAACAAAATTGTAGTGAAGGTTGTTATCTATATGATCTAGTTTTTTATATTAAGATATATTTTATTTTAGAAATAAGTTTCTATAGACTAAATATATAAAAGAACTAGTGGTTTCATGTAGTAACACACAATAATGAGCTGATAGGCAGAGAGTGACATGAAAGGAAAGTGATGTGCAAACAGTTAGACTGGAAGAACATTAGAATGTGAATGGCATGAGTGGGAATAGTAGCTATGAAAGGCATATGCAACATTGGGTATATTTCGTAGTAGATGTAGAGAACATAGTTACATAATAGGGAATACAATGAACAATACAAAGTCTCTTTGAAGTGAAACATGCAAAATTCCTAAGGAAGCGCAATGGGGCATGTATACCCATTATTTTGCATTATCAAAGCATACACTAAGCAATAGAGTAGATCATCTATAACAATCTTAAGGTTAATGAGGTCACAATAAGATTCACTCTTTTGGAGACAACCATTAAATGTTGACAATTATCAATGGGTTTATTAGATTGGGCTTCATGCATAGTACACACGAGAAAATTATGAATATCATTTTTATGATTAGATGTCAAAACTCCATCTATATAAAAAATTAATATGCAATGCATGTTAGTAAGGCCCCACCTCGTATGTGATTAAGACAATCCCAAATTGAACATATATGATTTTCTTAAATAGATGGCTAGATATATTATAGGCGATAATTAAAGTGATTGAGTGGTAAGAATATTGTATCTCATTTTTACCTTATAGTTTATCGTCAAATTATTTTATTTGAAATTATAATGGGAACTGAAGGAGGGTGTTAACCCTAATGGGCTAAAAGGAGGATATGTATATAAAGGATAAAGTGTGTAAGTAATAGTTGGTGAAAAAGTAAGTTGAATATATACACACACACACACATATAAAGGTGTAAGTATTGGTTAAAGAACAATTCTATTAACATTCAATTAATTATTTTGTGATAACATAATTATTATTGGTAAGTAGTTTAGTGGGGTAAATAATAAAATTATGTAGTTAAGTTGTTAATTAAACAAAATATTATTATTAAATTTGAAAAGATTTCATTCAATAATACCAAACACATATAAAGGTGTAAGTGTTGGTTAAAGAACAATTCTATTAACATTTAATTAATTATTTCGTGATAACATCATTATTATTGGTAAGTAGTTTTGTAGGGTAAATAATAACATTATGTAGTTAAGTTGTTAATTAAACAAAAATATTATTATTAAATTTGAAAAGATTTCATTAAATAATACCAATATCAATAAGTTTTATTAGTTAATCAAGATATAATATTATTATGGAAAGGTTCAATGTCTAAATTGATGATATTACTAATGTGTACTTAGTTGGGAAATAATAATGGTGGCATAGTATTAGTTGAATTCATGATTATATAAGGCCACCCCATAATTTAGCCACTGCATTAATTCTTTATGATACAAATTAAGAATCTTTTCATGGGTAGTAACAAAGAACCCTACATCAAATATAATTTAAACAATCTAAAAATAGTTTTATCAGTTAATCAAAATATAATATTATTATGGATAAGGTTGAATGTCTAAATAATTGTTGACATTACTAATGTGTAATTAGATGGGAAATAATGATTGTTGAATAATATTAGTTGAATTCATGATTATATAAGGCCACCTCATAATTTTGCCACTGCATCAATTCTTTATGATACAAACTAAGGATCTTTTCGTAGCTAGCAACAAAGTACTATAGATGGATTTTAGTCAAAATTTTTTAACTATTTGTGTGATGTAGAGTATAAGCAAGAGAACAATAATCAACAATGCCTAATGGAATATAACATAAAGTGTATAACATCGACATTTTTACTCCATTGTAAGCATAAGATTAAACATATGATTTTTTTCTGATTCCTACATCAGAAAGATAATAATCTGTACATACAAAATATAAAGTAAAACTAAAAAAAATGAGGCATGCTCTCCACCCTACCATATTGGGTCATGGAGCCTCATGGAGCCTCACCAAACCCCCTAGCAAGAATATAGATAGGCCACCACTGTGATTAGTGGTGAAATGAATATTGTGTATTACAATCACTATAGAGTACATTTAGATACGATTGTCTATTTGACCATTGTTGCTGATTTTATAGTCATTATCATTATTTGGGAAGTTTGTTTGTAACACATTAGTTCATCAAACACTGCATTATTGTTGGAGTATGGTCCGCAAGAATAACATAAAAGTCTGAAATTTAGTGTGGTGATTATGTAAAAACATAATGAACTACATAACATTAACTATTTTACTCGATTACAATGATGGCAAGAGGAAGCTAAAACTCACAGCTACAATCCTATGGAAAATTGTCACTGCAAGAGCCACACTGTATACAACTTATATGTGTAGAAAACTTGTGAATTTTAGTGCAGTGATAATGTCTAATTCATAGAAAATGTCTAACTAAGGAGATATCAAAGTTATATATTTTATAATACATATCTTGGTCTGTGCTTGCAAGAAGACGAATGAAGCAGTTATAATTTAGCCATACCTAGTGCATGTGATAGAATACAATATGTACAAAACAAAACAAGGGTTGATTTCCACCCCACCATATTGGCCCATGAAGCATCATGCGGTCTTAGCAAACCAGTGGGCAAGAAAATAACTTCTCCATTAGTGCATGACCAATGGTGAAAGCAATGTTTTAGCCACCAATGACTTAATAGAAGATCAATGGCATCAAAAGGACTTGAAAGCACAACTATTTGGATTGTGGCTAGCTGCAAACATGAAACCATTATGTCAAGTTTAGTGTAATAAACACGCACCATTGGTACACAATAAATAAATCACAAAATATAAAGACTTAGACAATTAATTACAAAGATTATGCAATACAGTTGTAGTAGAACATAGTAACTAAATAAAATCTAGGAATACCTTTTGTATGGAATGGATTGAAGTATGGACATATAAAAGGAGGTGTACTCTCCACCCTACCATATTGGCTCATGGAGCATCATCAACTATTCTTCCTTGGGAAAGCGAGTTCAAGAACTGGGATTTTGATTCATAACTGCACTTACAATCACTTCATCTTCATAGTTGGTTGAAATTCATTCACAAAGGTCCTCCATGTACTTACCATATAAACTCAAATATGAAAAACCAAGTTCTTGAACTATCTCTCCCAAGGGAGAAGCATGTTTTTTGGAGCATCTATGAATATGAACATATTGTAAAACTAGCTAAGAGCAATTAGATGATTGATGAGGAAATTTCAAAATTCAACCACATAACAAAAAGAATAAAGGGAGAGTAAGAGGGAATTGACAACAACTCAAGATAACCCTAGGGTATGTGCAGATCATGGTATGCCAAAAGTGGCAATATTGTAGGGTATGTGGTACGACTTTTTTTCACCCAAAATTAATGAAACGAAAAGGGTTTTTAGAGGAGATTCTCAGCTTTCCAAAAATATAAATTATGATTTAATTTGAATTTAATAAATAATTATTATTCATTTTCTATTAGAATTACGACTAAAGTCCTAATCGATAGGCTGATTGAAAAACATCTATAACTTTCAAACGGTATCATATTTTTGAATCAAAATATGCGTCACATTCTATGCTTTACATACTATAGGATTAAAAAAGAAAAATTAAATTTCATGAATTTTTGACCAGTTAAGGTGGTCGACAGGTTTTTATATTTTCTAAAAGTTGTAATAAAAATTCATAATTAATTATTTACTTGGAAAAAATTACAAAAAATATGCATCACATCCGAACATGAGTCCCTATACTTATATATAAAATCTTATAAAAAAATATTATCATTTTATTATGGTTAGGTGGTCGGACATACACCTACTTCTTATTTTTTCCCTGAAATTTAAGTACTCTGCATTGAAATTTCAAATTTTCAACAAAATAGATTCTTTTTTTTTAAATAAACCTAGTATTTTAGAAACTACACAATTTTCTACAAATTCTATTCTTACATATTTTTGAAATAATATAGATAACTTATTCAAATATTTTACGCCAAGTTGCCTAACACGATTTTTTGATTTTTTTGCCACTTAATTCTGCTTGGCATACCATGATCCCACATGCCCTATCAAAAATTGAAACATAGCCTTTTGGACATCTTCTCAATAATGGAATCAGATAGCTTAGGCAAGAGAATAGTAACCAACAATGTCCACTGGAATCTAACATAAAGTGTATAAGATCAACAATTTTAGTATGTTGTAATGATAACCTAAAGCATATGAATTTTTTGTGAATCCTATGTCAGAAAGATAACAATTTCTAAATATTAAATATAAAATAAAACTCAACACAGTAACGCCTACTCTCCACCCTACCATATTGGGTCATGGAGCCTCATAGACTCTTACCAATCCCCCAAGCAAGAATATACATTTCCCACCACTCTAATCAGTGGTGAAATGAATATTGCTTATTACAATCAATATAGAGTACATTAGGATCTAATTGTGTAATTGACCATTGTTATCGATTTTGTAGTCACTATCATTATTGTGAAAGGTTGTTTGTAACACATTAGTCCATCAAATACCACATTATGGCTAGAATATGGTCTGTAAGAATAACAAAAAAATGTGAAGTTTAGTATGCTAATTATGAAAAAAAAGAATGAATTGCATATAATTAACTATTTTATTCCATTACAGCCATCGGAACAAAAAGATAAAATCTAATACCCATGTTCCTATGCAAAACTTTTACTGTAGAGGCTAGACCTTCTGGATGCAATGCATTAAAGTCTGGACACACAAAAGGTGCCATCCTCTCCACACTACCATTTTAGATCATGGAGTGTCATCGGCTATCACTAGATCCTTCCAATTACTTACCATAAACTGCAACAACTTTTCATGATCATGCCAATGAACAATATTGTTCAAGTGACCAATTCAGTTGTACATGTATAGAAAATATAAAGTGGAAGAGAAAAAAATGAGGCCTGCTCTATAATATTGGGTAGCCACTACTATGATGAATGGTGAAATCAATGTTCCCATTATCTTAGCCAGTCTTACAATCACTTCATCTTCACAGTTGTTTGAAAGCTCATTCATCTGTTGAGCATGTATACTAGAATATCAACATCTCAATTCTTGCACTCTCTCTCCTAAGGAAGAAGCATGTTTTTTGGAGCAACTATGGATATGAAGAGATTATAGAACTCACTAAGAGAAACTAGATGATGGGGAAAGGAAAATTAAAAATATACACCCATTCCTGCTTCCTTCAATTACATCTATACTTGCTTGCTTTCTCTTCCCTCCGTTCTTTCTCCACCACTTGAAAAAAATGAACACAAATTTATCAGAACCCACAGCTTTTGCAACCATAAATGCTTGCAAAGAACAAAAGATAACATCCAACCATCTTCACAAAGATTCAATAGCTAATGAACATACTTTCACCTCCACACAACCTTTCCATCCTCACTCAAAGCTACCTTCAACAACAACAAAAAACCAAAGAATGAAACCCAACAATACGCTATCAATAACTGCATAGACATTCATTTTTTTTATCGAGGACTTTAAAATAGATGTTACTTGCATCGTCACCACTACACACAAACCATACAACAATTAATACTAGTGTCATCTCACTGGCCTTCACAGCTACCTTCAACAACAAGATAAACCCACATAATGACACCCAACAATACGCTATCGATATCTGGATAGACATTTGTTTTGTTTTTCGAGGACTTTAAAACAAATGTTACTTGCACCATCACCACTACACAAAAAACATACAACAATCAATCTTGTTGACTTTTCATTGGCCTCCTCTACAAGCCACACCATTTTGTGAGCCTCCTCTATGGAATGATATAGGTTAAGCAAGAGATCCATTATCAATAATGGTGAATGGAAGCTAACATAAAGTGTATAAGATCAACTATTTTAGTAAATTCTTACCACAACCTAAAAAAATTGTTTTTTTTTGTGAATCCTATGTGATAAAGATAGAAATTTGTACATAAAAAACTATAAAATAAAACTCAACACAATAAGGCCTACTCTCCACCCTACCATATTGGGTCATGGAGCCTCATGGGGTCTCACCAAACCCCTAAGCAAGAATATGCATTTCCCACCACTTTGATCAGTGGTGAAATGAATATTGCTTATTACAATCAATATAGGGTACATGAGGATATGATTGTCTAGTTGACCATTGTTACCAATTTTATAGTCACTATCATTATTTTGAAAGGTTGTTTGTAAAACATTAGTTCATCAAATACCACATTATGGCTGGAATATGGCTTGCAAGAATAACATAAAAGTCTGAAGTTTAGCATGGTGATTATGCAAAAATAGAATAAACCACACAACATTAACTATTTTATTCCATTACAACCATCACAATGGAAGGCTAAAACTCATAGTTACAGTGCTATGCAAAAAATTTATTGCAAAGGTCAAACCATATACAACCTATGTGTATACAAAGTGTGAATTTTGGTACAGTGATCATGCTTTATTGATAGATGATATGTAAATGAAAATATATCAAAGTTCTATATTTTATAATACATAATTTTCTCTCTACTTGCAATGGGATGAATGGAGTGATTATAATTTAGCCATACTTGGTGTGTGTGGCAGAATATAGTTTGCACAAAAAAAAACAAGGCCCGATTTCCACCCTACCATATTGGCTCATGGAGTGTCGTGCACTCTCACCAAACCCCTGAGCAAGGAAATAAATTGTCCACCTTTATGATCAATGGTGACAACAATGTTTCGGCCACCAATGACTTAAGACAAGATCTAATTGCATGAAAAGGATTGCAAAGGACAATTGTTTTGGTTGGTAGTCAATAAACAAATGGAAAAATATAAAGACTTATAAAATTAACTACAAATGAGATAGAATGGAGTTGCAGTAGAATATAGTAAGTAAATAAAATCTAGAAATGCCTTGTGCACGAAATGGACTGGACTCTACACACAGAAAAGGAATCTTTCTCTCCACCCTACCATATTAAGTCATGGAGCATCATTGGATATGACCAAATCTCCGAGCACTAACATTAATTGTCCACCACTCTGGTCAATGTTGAAGGCAATGCTTTGGCACCTAAGGAAATTTGTTTAGTGGAAATCAACGTTATACATTTTTTATAATTTGACATGGAGTTGTGAAATGAGAAATGGAAAGAAAGATATGTAGGTTTACATTGTATATAGATGGAATATAGGTGAAGGCCATACAACATGAAAATGTGGAATCATAAAGCCATTTAGCATTTCTGGGGAGCCCTACATCTTGTATACGAATACAAGGCTACTGTAGTCTAAAATCGTTTCATTGGAATATAGCTACATAGAAGCAAACTGCGAACTTTGGTGTTGTGAACATGTTTTATTGGAAAGCAATATATAAAACATGAAATTTAAGTGGCTGTATAATTTATAAGAAAAATATATGTAATAGCACAATTACATGTCACATATAAAAAATGATAATGAAGTGAATTTAGATAGGGTACAAATTCTATATGCATAGAGGTGAAGAGGAAAGGAGAAGCAATTCACTTACCATAAAGAAGAGAAAATTTTGATGATGATGATGATAATGAATAGTTTTGTTGGAAGGGATCATCTTGTTTGATTTATAGTGCACTCTAATTGTTGGTATGTATCCTCCAGTTTCTAGAAAAATACAAAGGCAGGTCTACATAGTTCAAGTGAGCCATTAAGTTGCTTTCTATTCAGTGGAATGTTTCTATATGCCTAACCTCTAAGGAAAATATGATCCTTTCTGAAGAGGCACATATATATGCATTGTTGATTGCATAAACCACAAAGAAATTGTGACTGGAAAACCAATGGGTAAAAGAAACCCAGCGTAGCAAGCAACAAACCAATTAAAAAACTAGATTATGTTAAGAATTTTATTCTGTTGCAAACATAGTGAGAAAATGGAGGGCATATAAAGAAGCACTCAAAGAAATTCATGTTGATAAGCCTATGTAAACTTCCAGGTTGTTTTCAAAGAGAAGCACTCACAAAAAATTACTCACAGGGGATATGCTACAAAAGCCAATTGATGAATCAAAGAATATTGGTTTAAATAACATATATAGTCTCTCTGAATACAACCTTACCAAAAATGGAAAATATACCATAAGAGTGAGAACAACAATAAACTATCCCTTGGAGAAAACAAGGAAACTTGTATAACTTGAGCTATTTCATTTGCTTGCGCAGAGGAAACAAGCGTCACTTTGTACACCTTACCATATGAACATTGTCTCATGTATGTTCCACATATATTTCCAATGGTTGCAATAATACTTTGCATTTAAAACTCACCAAACTAATTGAACAGTATGCGGTAGTTTCAATAACACATTGTTTAACACTGGGTTGTGGATTGAGCTGCATAACATACATAATAGAAATTATAGCCAAGAACCATATGATATCCACATTCAGTGTGGTAGTATCATTAGGGATCACAAAGCAGTAGTAAGGACACTTGGTAAGCATTAGATGGAAACCCAGACATGATACTTACATAGAAAAAAACATCATAGAAACATATATCTACACAAAACTCTGCCAAGATATTCTATGCACTAAGAACATTGTAAACAAGATGAAAACAACATTCTCTTTAAAACAACTCACAGATACTTGTAAATATTGAATTGTGTATGCATATACACATAGATATCCAATACACATACAAATATCTACACACATGTGTACCAGGAAGTTGTATACAAAAGGAAATCTCAATTGCATGCATGTATATTTATCTATATGCATAGGTAAATGTACACATACATACAACTATGTCCACAAGTAGATATATGAGTAGGTGTAGACAACGATACATCTCTTAAGAAGGACAAGAATGCTATATAAATAAATAGTATAAAATTAAATGAGAAATATACACTTAAAACATAACAATATTATAAGCAACATGAATAATAGAAAAGAAAACAAATGTATCTTTTTTACTTAAACATTATAAGTGTGCGCACCTGCAAATTTACACAAAGCTATTCCTCCAACATTTTGTTAACAATGAGGTTAGTTCATATAAATGCACAAATACTCCTATGAAATAATGCAAAATGTTTCCTAAACATGATAACAAAACAAACTAAATTGAAAGCATGAAAGATACATAATGCACACCTATTCCATAGTGGATTGGTGTTACTTTTTTGTGAAAATTGACCCTTTCCCAACCCTTGACAAGCTCAAATGATGAAAATGCAATATGAAGAAGACCAAAATTAGTTTTCAATTTAAGAGAGTAACTTTGCATGAAGATGTAGATGAGTTGATGAAGAATGGAGCCCTTCATTTATAGAATATTTTGATGAGAGAATGGCCAAATGGATGAATGTGGGACTAAAAACAAACCAATTAAAAGAGGCCACTTGTCAACTTTCCATAGGTTGAGAAATGTGCAAGTTTTGGACAATGTGCCCAAGAGAGGAAGATTTCAAATTTGAAATTGTGGTATAAATGTTGAGTGGGGGACATGTATTAGAGAAGTTATTGCAATTTTGGAAGGGACAAGTCAACTTGTCATCATTTTCAAACTTGGGGGAATATTCTATTTTTTATGCCAAGTTGAAAGAAAATAAGGATTTTAATAAATCAATAAATTGATTTATTTGCGCAAGTGGGAAAAGCTAGAGGATGTGATGGGTGGTTAGGTTAGGTTAACCAAGATTAGATTAGCTTAAGTGATGATTAGGTGAGTTTGAATTATTTGACTTGAATGTTTGAATTTATTTAAATCAAAAGGAATGGAAAATGCATTTGGGATTTAATTAAATGAATGTTTGATTTATTTAATCAAAGGGATGATGCAAGATAAAGGTGGATTAATTTGCATGAGATGGAATTAGAAGATGGTTTATGAAAGATGAAATGTTATGGTTTGATTAAAATTGATTTATTTAATTTAAATGGATGATGAACCTGATTTATCTAATGGGTGGATGGATGTGAATCTAGTTTACTTGATGAATGGACCTAATTGAATGCATAATGCTAATTTTGCATTTCTACAATAAGTTATACTTCATTGTCTTAATATATAACCACTCAAACAAACAAAAAAGTGATAGCAACATAACGGAAAAGTATTTTTGATGCGACAAGCAGTGTGAGGGAACAAAACAAACTAAATGTCTAGCCAACATGAACTAAAATAAATATGCAAAGTCAGAATTAGCCATGGTTGTTTTGGTGTTCAAGGCAATACAACAACTATCTTTGGAGGTTTTGGCATGCCAGGAGAAATAGCAGACAAATCTCATAGTAAGAGCTTGCACTCAGGTTCAAAGTTAACCTTTGCAACCTTCAGTATTGTTGTTTTCAATCTTGTTTCTAAATTATAAATTTGAGTTTTGATTAGAACAATGAAAACAAATGATGTGTAGGTGACAGCATTGACAACAGACTCAGTAGTCATTTCAGTAGTAGACTCATATTGCAACATGTAAATTTGTTTTGCTGACATTTGTAATAGGCTTGTTATAGCCTCATCAAAAGTAGTTTTCCAAAGCTTGCTTGTGTGGTATTCTATCTTTAGTTGCAATAAATATCAAAAGTCACAGTCAGCTATTGTTGTTTGGCATTTTGGACAAAACCATGAATTTTGTTCAGATTGTTCACACTTTTTCTTGCATTGCCTACCATTCACCTCCAACGGGCATGTAGTGTAATAGAATGCATCAGTTTTTATAAATTTTATTATTTCCTTGAGAGTAGCTTGAAAAGTCTCTGGCAAGCCAAGGCAGTGGTCCAACATATATGCAATAGTAACTCTCCCATTTCCTAGAGCAACCTTTCAAGGGACTATCCAGGGAGGCTCAACTCTAGGTGGATGAATATATCCTCTCTTTATCAATGGTTGCGCTTCTAGTATGTCAAGATTTATATATAGAAGAGTCCCTCTAGATTTGTTTAGAATAGCTCCATTGAAGTACCCAATACGTGCATTTTTAATAGCAAAGTGAGAGCTGAACCAGGGGTGTACAAGCTCTCCAACTCATGACCCTTTGCTTCCTAGTTTGAGCTCCACAAATCAACATAAATTGAAAAAGGATGACAAATCATTAAGTTTAATAGTCCTCCGAATTGTTTGGGATTGATCTTTTCTTTGTATAGTCAAAACCATTCCCACATGCACCACAGTGCCAATAACATCAATTAAACTATTATTAGTACAATTTGCAATTTCATTTAATGGGGTGAACTTAAATAATTTATTTGGTACAAAGGCCTCATCACCACAACATTTTAACATTGAATTTTGATCCAAAAGGATTTCCATCTCACCATTTAACTTATTAAATTTTTTGCTTGCTTGTCTAACTGATCCCTTTGACACATAATAAGTACTTCACACCTCAACCCTATCATAATGCAACTTGCAATTTCGTTAAAGCATGTAATTTGTATCTTTGTTCCCTCATCATAAATAATATCAAAGTTGAATACCCATCCCTTGTGCCCTTGCCTGCAATAATGGTGCATTTCCCTCTTTGTTGTTATACGACCCTTTATTGTCCATTTGGTTTGGTAGACATCCAACCCTTTAACATGGCTGATTTTTGCAGGAGCATCTTGCTGCCTTGGGGATGTATTAATTACAAAGGTGGAGGATCATTTGGATGGGGAAGGAAATTCACAACAAACTGTTTGTTCTTCTTGATTTCTAAACAAATATTTAGGTTTTCCAATTAGTTGGCAATCTATCATTTTTATATCTAGGGACAATATGATAATTGCCCTAGAATGAAATGGGCATTAAATACTTTAAAAGGTAGCCCCCAAAAGCAAGTAAGAACTATATCAAACCTCGATTCCCACAGCTTTCTAGAAAAATACTTTGTCAAGAACACAATCAAACCTATTTTCAATTCACATGTAAACAAAAGGTCATTATATTTTGCATGTAAAGTTCCCATCTACATGTAGGTTCCATCAGACAGGACGAATTTGTACTTGTCAATTGGGCTTCGATTGCCTCATAGTTTTTGGTAAGACATTAGTTGGAGGACTAGAGATGGGACAACATCTCCAACGTCTATTAATTGTAGTGCATCTCTTGTTAAGGATAAATTCACATTTGTAGCCTACGAGGCAATTAAACTCAACATAGTGGCACCAATGAGATATTTATAACTATGAGTCAACTCTAAAAGTAAATAGTAATATTGATACATTTGGAAACTAAGGTGTTTTTCCCTCTAACACATAAGTTACTACAAAATGGCCAATAAATTGAAGGGGGAACAAGCCAACCATTTCAAATATAAATAAGTTAGAACATATATCATAGTAAATGTTAATTCAAATGAAGTATATTCTTGGTTTGTTTGGTGCACTTGAGAGAATTTCAAGATCTAATTGGCAACAATAATAAACAAAACAACAAAAACACTTACAAGACTGCTACTTGAGGATTGTTCACCAGCCTTGGAAGAGCTAGAGGTTGCCGACATTTTTGCATCTATTCTTTTAGAATCGAAGAGATGCAACTCCGGCAACTGGCTAGAAGGTCTATGACTTCAAAACACAACATGGACACTCAATTTTTTCACATAGGCATTAACAACATCACATGAAAGGTTTAATAATAACAAGGGCTTCAGTGATACAAATAATACTTAAAATAGAATTTTTTATTCCAAGTTCACTATTTCAATTTTAAAACCCCTCCTTTTTTTCCCTAGAAACACCAAGAATACGAAGGAAAAAAAATAATTAGGAAAAAGGCCTCAATGTTGTATATAACAGTTAATATCAAGTATAATATTTGAAGTATGCCATGTAAAGATTCATACAAATAACTATTTTGAGAAAATAATAAAAATTGGGAAGAATATGTATGTGCATTGCTCACATCGAATTTAACATACAAATCTACACACAACAAAATTTAATATTGTCTTATTTATGGATTCTATTTTGTGCAAATGGTTGCAATATATTAAAATCTAGTCTTTGTTGTTCTCCACAACACAATCTAATTGTTGTTCACTAGCTGTGGCTATATTCCACTCTTTGCAAAGTATAATCAAATACTTACTATTATACAGTTTATATTGTTATCCAAAATGCATTATTCACTATCATATATATATATATTGTAAGAACTTATGAAAAATAACAATAGGATCAAGAGATCAAAGATAGCACAAAAGAGAGAGAGAGGATGAGAGAATATGATACTGTATTCTCAATATGCATGAAGATTCTCAATTACAAGTGTGATAGGGCGAATTTAAGGGCTAGAATATAGACAACAAACAAAAGAAAGCAAATAACACTACAAACACTCTACATTTCAAGATTAGCCTAGCTAGATTCAATACAAAATAAAGACAACAAAATAGAACCTTTTACCTTGTCTCAAATCAATCCTTTGGTTGGCCCTTCAATCTTTGGTCTTGTATGCTCCTTGGATGGTAAGAGATGCAAGCTATAAGATAGATGGAAAATAGATGAAAGCGGATGCAAGCATGAAAAATGTCTAAGTATGGATTGAGAAATTTTTTTGCAAGAGTTTGGCTAGCATGAATGATCTCTCCCAAAATGAGAGAAAAGAGGGGGGTATTTATAGAGAATTTCGGATTCTCTAGGGAAATGGATGTTCAAGATTGAGCCACCAATATCAAGATGTAGGGACAAGGTGAGTTGAGAACTCACAAGCCCTCACATCTTGACATGTGGCATGTGATATGGCTTGAAAAGATGATGTGTACATGAGGTGGAAGGATAGTACTTGACATGGAGGTACTATAGAGTACCTTGAGATTGGACAAGATCTCCTCATAAATGAGGTCATTGTCCCCATGTGGATGAAAGGACATGTGAGGAATTAAAAATTCCTCAAATATTCTCATGGGGATGAGAGAAGGAATTTAAAATTCCTTTAAATGCATTGGGGGATTAAATGTGAATTAAAAATTCACATGGGGAATGAAGTGCCTTGTTCAAAAAGAGAAAGATTTTAATGAATTTGACTCAATTAAGTGATTAAGGTTGTGCAAGTACTTGATTAGACTAATTAACGAAGATTAGAAGAGGGTTAGATTCCACATGTGATTTGATGTGACAAGTCAAAGATCACATGGGGAAGAGAAAAAAGAATTTAATATTCCTTGGAAGGATAAAAGGAATTAAAAATTCTTTGAGAGGTTGATTAGGCTAGTTAATGAAGGATTAGAGGAGGGTTAGGTGGCTAAGAGAGATTAGAGGCCAACCTGCAAAAGTTGGAGGATGTGACACATACTGATCAAGGATTAGGCATGTGCACATCCCTAATGATGAGATTAGAAGATGGATTAGGATTAGATAAAAATGATGGAGGATGTGACATATGAGGAATGAAATAAATGTGATATTTACTTATTTCATTTGATGAAAAGGAGGATTAAAGAGATAAGGTATTTATTTATTAATTAAATACCTTAGGGAATTGATAGAAGTAAGAATATTAATTAAATAATAGGGATACTACCTAATTAATGCAGATAAGGGGATGCTTAGATGAAAGGGGATAAATTTGGATAAATTAAGTGTCCAAATTTAGATGTCTACATTTTGCCCCTCTTTGAGATAGTGTTACAAAGTAGCATCATTTCAAAGAATATTAAAACATAGAACCTAGAAGAAGATGGTTAGATTGGGAGAGATGCCCCAGTCATTCAAAAGAGTGACTAGAAAGGGAAAAATGATGAAAATTAGGGATGAAGGATGCCCCCTCAAGAGGACATGCAGGCTTGAGAGAACATGGGTGTGCTCTCAAAATGGATGAGATGATGCAAAGGAAGGTGAAGAAGAGGATGAAAAGGTGATAGGAGATTGGGAGGGGAGAGTGACGAAGGATGAATGGATGGGGGGATTTTGATAGATGAGAGGATGGAGATGAAATGAATTCCAAATGTAGTTTTCCATCCTTAGGAGTACTGATTTTTACTATAGCAGAAGACACAATACACCAAGGTATAGAGGACCAAGGAAAATTAGTGTCTAATGCATGAAACAAACACATCAAACAAGAAGGTTATCCGAACACCCCAAAGTCGTGATGACCTTGGTTGGGCTAGGTATTGGGATAACCTCAAGCACACAAAGATGCCCCAGTGTAACACAAGACCTCAGAGATCTTGGTGGGTACTACGTGGGACAACCGAGAAGACAAAGAAAAGATCAAGATACACCCCTATGTTGACTAGGAAAAGCACACCATGATATGATGGATCAAGGCGATCATGACAAGTGATGATAGGGAGCTCAAATGATAAAAAAAAGCCAAAAGCATCAAAAGATTGAATTCAATTTCAAACGTCCTTTGCCATAGGATCATGAGGATGGATGGGATTAATGAAGTTTGTTAGGAATGATGCATCTTGGTGAGACCAATGATGGATACTAAACTGAAAGACCGATATGACACAGGATATTAAAAATTGATTGGATTTGATGATACAAGTGGATCTTGTTTGTTAAGAACCAACTAGATAAGGGCATAGTTTGATGACATGACACAAGAGACATGAAACAAGATAGAAGATTGACACATCCTAGTGACCTAGGGGCTTGGGGGCCAATCAAAGATTAGCCTTGCCTATGTGGAAGTGCAAAGTCCTCGTAGTTTGATAAAAGGCTGACAATAGACCATGGATAAAATTGGATGATAGGATGAACAAAGAAGAAAGACCGATGATAGATGATGGAGCAGAAGGACAAAACCTCGGGGGTGGATCAAATGATCGACCTTGCCTAAGTGAAAGCGTAGGGGCAATACAGTTCGACAAAGGGCCAAAGACAAGTGATGGATAAAAGATGATGAGATAACCCTAGATAAGGGGATAAAATGATTGGATCGACATGATGGGACAAGATAGAATTATTTGATTGGATAGGATGATGGTGATCACGAAGCTCAGGGATGGGATAGTTATTGAAAGATGAATTTGGAGGATGATAGGATGGATCGATGAAAAATTCCTAGAACTAGAAGATGAAGGTTTCAAATAGATGAAAGATTACTTAGAATGAGTAAATGATTGATCGAGATTGTTGAATGAAAGTTCAAAATGATAGAAGGAGGTTCAGAACAGATGGACGAGTAAATAGATGTTTGAGATGATAGATGAAGGTTCGAAATAGATGAATGTTTACTCGAAATGAGTGAATGGATGATTAGAATGGATTAATAGAACAAAATTGAAGAAGATGGCAGGAGGGATCTTAAGATTTGTTTCGATATGCAAAGATCTTGACTACAGATGGACTAAAGCTTAGATTAGGGTTTCGTTTAAGCTTAGATTGGGATTAGATGAAAGCTTAGATTAGGGATTAGATGAAAGCTCAGATCAACATTGGATTGAAGATGAGAATGATTGGAGGATGTGATTTGATTAATTCTACACCAAGTTACAGAGTTTAAGGGACGTAAGGTGTTGACAATTAGATTTTTCCAGATTTGGAAATTTTCAAAAATTGTCAAAATTTTCCATTTTAGGAAACTTCACGGTCATACATTGATAGGATGAATTGCCAACTAACATCCCAAAATTGATACATGCATTTCGAGTTATTAATGCGATTTTGAGGATCAAGTTGAAACTTTGAGGCAAGAAAATGTGTTGAAACGAGGTCCAATCGACTCAAGGTCAGTTGGGAATCCACATGCCACCTCATAACACAGCCACCCATGAAATTTCAGCTCAAATGGACACCTGAGTCAAAAGTTATGGCCTCCAGATGTTTCAGAATAAAAATCAAAATTCTCAAAACAAAGTCTAAGTTATTGGGATGGATGACCCAATGATAGATATGGACTCCGATGAGGTCTGGCTAGGTCTGCCCATGAATGGGGGCAGCGAACGAGTCCGCTCGAGCTTGGGAACATCCGCCCGCAGCCAGGTGGGTCCGCTCGAGTGCGAGAAGATCTGCCAACAGCCGAAAGGGCTTGCCCGAGTTTGGGCAGGTCCACCTGAGCATGGGAAGATCCTCCCATAGCCAGGCGGGTCTGCTGGAGCTGGGGAGGGTCTGCCCAAGCGAGGCGAGTCTGCCTGAGTGAGGAGGGTCTGCTTGAGCCAAGGAAAATCTGCCCATGGACCAGGGAGGGTCTGCCCAGACTAGGGCAGGGTCGGGGATCCAGGAGGACCGATGAAAGGGGAAAAGGATCGTTTGGATGGATTGGATAGAGGGATATAGATTTGGGTCAGGAAAAGGTGACCAAATGGATTCAGGAAAAAGGAATACTATGATGGAAGGATAGGAAGCTAATGATGGGGAGATGGAAGGGAGGCAATGATGTATGGATAGGGGGATAAGAATAAGGAGATGGGGAAAAGGTGACCAGATGGATGGAGGAAAAAGGGATCCTATGATGGAAGGATAGGAAGATAAGGATGGAGAGATGGAAGGGAGTTGATGATGGATTGATAGGGGGATAAGGATAGGGAGATGGGGAAAAGGTGACCAAATAGATGGAGGAAAAGGGATGCTATGATGGAAGGATAAGAAGATAAGGATGGGGAGATTGAAGGGAGGTGATGATGGATGGATAGGGGGATAAGGATAGGGAGATGGGAGGGATTGTTCTGATGGAATGAATGATATGTCCAAGGACTATATCACAGAGGAAGATAGATGCCCCCACTCTAGATATGTCATGTGCAAGGAGGCACGAAAGATGGATAGGCAAATAAAGGAGTGAGATGGATAAAGATAGGATGCATGGATAAGGAAGGGGGATTGAAGGTAGCATAACTAGTGGATAAGGAAGGTAGACGAGTGCGAATGAGGATTAGGATAGTGTGCAAATGAGGGGGATGTATGCTAAGAGGTTCCCAAAGCATGCTTATATGCTTTCCCTTGTCATTATCAAGTTCATAAGGAGGATAGAAGGATTGGGATAAATGAGATATGGCAAGTAGGATGTGTAAGATTGGTAGGATGGAGGGGATGAGTGAAAATAATGTATAGCAAGAAGATGGGTGCATAGCCGGAAGCGTAGCAGGAAGCATAGCGGATGGAGGGAATGGATTTCAAGAAGTTGCCCCCAAGTGTAGATGGGGATTTACGCATGATGCCTATTTTCTAGGTTTTCATCATGGTACTTATCCAAGGTGCTTGTTTGCCAAGTTTTCACCATTGGATGGATTATTTATCTGTACTATTTTTATTTTTTTATTTTGATTATTTTGATTTTTTGAATTTTTTTTATTTTTTTTACTTTTTGGATAGCATGTGGAAGGAGATGGATAAGGATTGGGAGGCGAATAAGTTCTGTATTAAGAGCCCATGTTTGAACTGACTGTTGGATGTTGGGACAACCTTATTAGGAAAGAGAATGAATTACTGAGATTTGATGGGGGAGATATGAAGGGTAATGGATGAGATATTGAAAAGTGTATGGATGGAATGATGGGGTGGATGTGTGGTGGGGCAATGTGTTTAGGACAAACATTGGCACATGTGGTGGTGGATGTGAAAAGATAAGAGGATGAATGGATGGAGAATGTTGGGATAGTGGAGGAGATGGGATGGTTAATTTTGGGACATAAGGACCCAAAATAGACTTAGGAGATGAAAGGGGTGTATAATTAGCTTTTGGGTTAGAAACTTTGGATGTTCTTACCAATTTTTCATTTGATGGCATTGCATATTTTTTCTTTGGGATCCACATGGTTTTGATCTTTTCTTTGGTGGGCCTTTGTGGCCTGCAAATTTGATTTGGATTTAGATTTTTATTCTCTTCACCATGTATTTTAGAGGGGAAATGGGGAGCCTTAGATTCATGTGGATGTTTGGATTTATGTATTTTTTCTTTAACATCCAAAGTGCTTTTAGTAGCAATGGGATGGGTGTGAGGAGATGGATGATGTGGAGTGATGGAAGTAGGAGTATGGGGATTACGTGTAGATGGAGGATGTTTAGGTATGCACCTTTGTTGATCCTGATTATGGGATATACGAGAAGCATGTTTATGATGGATGAAAGAATGAGATGGAGGAGGTGATCTTGGGATATATGAACCTAAGATGGATGGAGTAGATGAAGGATGGGAGATGGTGGATGTAGGGATGTAACAACCCAAAATGGATGGAGCAGATGAAGGAGGAATATGGATGGTTGTTTTGAGGTGATATGATGAAGGAGGAGGGATGGAAGCATATGATCTAGTAGAGCGATGGGAAGATCCGACATTTCTTTTTGAAAAGGCTTGTTGAGAATGTCTAGAGGTTGTACCAACATCTTTAGATTGTGAGTCTTGGGAAATAGGTCCAAGACCTTGCATGCAGATTTCTTATTTGACTTGGATGGGCTCTAAAATACCTTGCTCATGAAGGCCTAGACCTTTTCCTTGATAGTTCATTTTCTTGAGCATGTGATCCATGATAGGATTTGTGTTGTTCTGAAAAACATGATGCGAGTCCATTATTAGGTGGAGGATGATGGGTGGTAAATACACTATCTTTTCTTCTGCAAGGAGGCCACCATGGAAGAATGTGAGAGTACTAAGGGGATATGCAAGTGGTGTGGGGATAGTAGTTTTAGACGATGATGGGGGATCATTAGAGGGAGATGATTGGATAGCATCATTTGGATGGGTGGTATCAGGAGAGGGATTAGGGAATATGATAGGATATGGACTTATGGTAGTGGACTCATGCAATGGAGATGGAGATGGAGCAGTGGAAGCTTGGATGACAAGGGGATCATGAGACGGAATGGATGGGGGACTGTGATCTTGAGGTGGAGAAGATGGGATCGTAGGATATTGATATGGAGAAGGGGATATGTTGGAATGCTTTGGATCAGGCTCTCGGCATGGCTCATCTTGTACGGGAGGCATGATAATGGAGTCTTGGAGGGAATCTTTAAGTGGGGAGGATGGATGGATGGAGGATTCAAAACATTCATGGAAATGGATTTTAGTGACACTAGGAGTGGGAGGAATGGATGGGACTTGTTTTTCATTGATGGGTTCGATAGCTCTTGGAGTAGGAGGTGGGTGTTCAATGGATTCGATAGATGTGATGGTAGGAGATGGTGGCTCGGTGGATTTGGAAGATGTGATGGTTTCAATGGTTTTCGTGGTGCTAAGGGTGGTATTATCAATGATAGGTGTTGGGTAGAGAAGATTCTCATCACTAATGACCTTGGATGATGGGTTGGGATGGCATGATTACATGACTTCAAGGTGCGGAGTGGGAGATGTCTTCTTTGTTATAAGTCCTTGGAGAGCTTCTGGAGTGAGAAAATTTCATGCCTAGGTTTGGATGGTGAGGTAGGAGTAGGTGAAGGATTAGGGATTGGTAGGGGATTAGGGCTATGGATTGGTGGACTAGGATTAGATGGGGGAATGGGATTGGATGCAGGAATGGGAATAGATGGGGGATTAATATTAGATGAAGGGTTAAGATAGGGGTATTGGCATGGTGAATTAGGACACAATGATGCGGGTGGTGGATTAGGATGGGAAGATTGAGGTGGTGGATGGAGATAGGGAACTGTAGATGTTGGATTAGGATAAGTTGATGTGGATGTTGGATTAGGATGGGAAGGTGTGAATGTGGGATTGGGGTGAGTAGAATGGTATGGAAGATTAGGGTAGTGGGTATATGCGAATGAAGGATTGAGATAGCAAGATGTGGATGAGGGATTAAAATAGGGGTATTGTGATGGTAGACTAGGATACGAGAATGTAGGTGTAGATGAAGGATATGATGGATAAGAGGATGATGTAGATGAAGGATATGATGGATATGATGGGTATCCCTTGTCACAGGTAGAATAAGGATCATGGTTAGACATGGATGAAGACATAACAGGATAACTCGATGGGGTGATTGGATTTTGGAAAGCAGGCAAAGAAAGCTTACTAGCAATGATAGTGTCAAGGGAATCTATGTCACATTCTTCTTGATCGACAAGACTTTCTTTATCGTTGTCGACGTAATTAGGGTTTCCCTTGACCACTATTGATGGAGGGTAAGGGTTCATGATGATGAAAGGATAAAGAGGATGGATCAAAGATTATGGATGGGAATGGACTAAAGCTCAAATCAGGATTTAGGTCAAGCTCAAATAAGGATTGGATTAAAGCTCAAACTAGGATGATTGGATGATGTGATGGGATTGATACTGACGATTGGATTTGATTATCAAAGGATGATTATGACACTGAATCTTCTTCGAGATGGAAGTAGATTGATTAGGTCAAAGGTGA
This sequence comes from Sequoia sempervirens, assembly GCA_007258455.2. Taxonomy (NCBI): domain Eukaryota; kingdom Viridiplantae; phylum Streptophyta; class Pinopsida; order Cupressales; family Cupressaceae; genus Sequoia; species Sequoia sempervirens. The sequence goes on from VDFB02047230.1 coordinate 134,908,261, forward strand.
TTGGATAAGGATGCAATTGGATTGGATTGGATTAGACTAATCGATGATTAGTAAGATTGAATGATGGATTGGATAGGATGATGGAAGGGATTCTTAACCTCATTCAGAGATTACCTTAGGTGAATTAGGATACTAATTGATCAAATTAAAGGATAAATGGATGATTACAACACCAAATCCACTTTGAGATTGAAAATGGATTGATTGGGCCAACGATGATGATTAACTTAGGACATATTATGATCAGATCAGACACTTAGGTCAATTTGGATAATCACCCGAGACAAAGTTTAGGGAATTTGGATGGGGAAAAGGATGATATGATTAGAGAAATGGATGAATGAATACTCAAAATGAGTAAACGATTGATTAGAATGGATGAACGACTACTGGAAATGAGTAAACAACTATTCACAATGGATGAATGATTCTTGAAATGAGAAGATGAAGATTTGGAATAGCTGAAAGATTACTCAGATTGAGTAAATGATTGATTGGGATTGTTGAGGGGGGAAGGTATGGCTTCGGAGGAGGGCAAGTAAGGCTCCAGAGGAGGGAATATATGGCTTTCTAGAGGGGATGCCCCAGTCTCACAAGGGAAGGTTTATGACGGAAGATTGAGAGAGAATGGTAGGGTATTCCCCCCTTAAGAAGGTAGATGGAGAAGGAAAAGGGGCCCCGTGCAACTTCTCAAAAGTATGAAGTTGTATATGTCATTGGAAAGAGCACAAAAATTTGAGAAGATTGGCACTTGAATGGAGGAAAATGGGCAAAGATTGTGCAAATGGTAGGGCATATATGGTTGTCTGTCGGGGCATATCTGATTGAGTAGAGGTCAGGTTTTCCCAAGGAGCAAAAGTTGGTCAAATTTTGTTAAAACAAACTTGAAAGGGATGGGTCAAAGTTCAGGTCCACCCAAGGAGCAAAAGTTGGTAAAATTTTTCTAAGACAGGCCTGAAAGGGGTGGGTCAACAGGTTAGGTTTGCCCCTGGATGGGTTAGGTCCCCCAAGGAGAAAAAATTTTTATAGAGGAGGGAAAATACGACTGTGCAGAGGTTAGGTCTGGCTGTCTATGAGGGAAAATCTAATTGTCTGTTAGGGAAAATCTGGCTATCTGCAGGTTTGACTTGACTTTTGACAAAAAGACTAAGGCAAAGGACTCAAAACAAAACAATCATCAATAAAAAGGATATGGCTGAGTGAAATAAATTAGACAATCACTAGTTTCACACAAAGAAGACAATTCAGACAACACAAACCTAAGTCTAGTAGAAAGGGTATGGTCGACAAAGTCTTCTAATCTAGGATGAACATGGTTACTAGGGAGTCCTCAATATACACCCGGTATGTGAGGCCCAAACTGCGAACACCAACCTATTACAAGTGTGAGTCTGGAACCTTAAAGGTTTGAACCAACTCTTCACATCATCTCGATGCTTCAACAATTACAACATGGTTGGATTGAGGTACAACTTTCACTCTACCCCTTTTATATACCCCGCTGGTACGCGTGGTTGGAATCGTCCCTTGGGGTGATGGAATCCCCAAGTAGGTTCCGCTAAGAAAAATAAAAGGGGTGGACTCAAAGGACGTGGTAAGGTACGATTTCTCGTCACCCAGGATTGATGAATGGTGCAAGGGGATTGGATACGTCAAATAGCTCACCCAAAAACACAGAAAACATGGTTTATTGACACCTCCTAGTTAAACTGTGTTCCTAAATTAGGGGTTAAAAACCCTTAAATAGCCAAAAAGATTGCTAAAAAGTAAAATTTTACTTTCTAGAAAATATTGTCTAGGGAAAATCTGGCTGTCAATGATAGAAAATCTGTCTATTTGTGAGGGAAAATTTGGCTGTCTATCAGGTCAGGTCCGCCCCTCTATGAAATTTTTTCCAAAACAACTTCTAAGGTCTATGGAGGGTAGGTCACCTGTGGGAAAGGTCAAGTCTGCCTGTAGAGGGCAGGTCCGCCTGTCTATTAGGTTAAGTTTGCCCCTGTAGGTCGGGTCTACCCCATGAAGGTCAAATCCACCACTCTGTAGGTCAGGTCCCCTCCTCTATAACCTACAACTGCAAAAAGTCAAAAAAATAGCAAATGTGAAAGCAAGAGACTCATTTGTGGGTCTCACCGGGCATGCTAGAAATGTGATAGGGTGAATTTAAGTGCTAGAATATGAACAACAAACAAAAGAAATCAAATAGCACTAAAAACACTCTACACCTCAAGATTAGCCTAGTTGGATTCAATACAAAATAAAGACAACAAAATGGAACCTTTTACCTTGTCTCGAATCGATATTTTTGTTGGCCCTTCGATCTTTGGTCTTGTATGCTCCTTGGATGGAAAGAGATGTAAGTTATAAGATAGATGGAAAATGGATGAAAGCGGATGCAAGCATGAAAAATGACTAAGTATGGATTGAGAATTTTTTTTGCAAGAGTTTGGCTAGCACGAATGATCTCTCCCAAAATGAGAGAAAAGAGGGGGTATTTATAGAGAATTTTGGATTCTCTAGGGAAATGGTTGTTCAAGATTGAGCTACCAAGATCAATTTTTAGGGCCAAGGTGAGTTGAGAACTCACAAGCCCTCACATCTTGACATGTGGCATGTGATATGGCTTGAAAAGATTATGTCTACATGAGGTGGAAGGATAGTACATGGCATGGAGGTATTATAGAGTACCTTAGGATTGGACAAGATCTCCTCATAAATGAGGTCCTTGTCTCCATGTGGGTGAAAGGACATGTCAGGAATTAAAAATTCCTAAAATATTCTCATGGGGATGACAGAAAGAATTTAAAATTCCTTTAAATGCATTGGGGGATTAAATGTGAATTAAAAATTCACATGGGGAATAGAGTGCCTTGTTCAAAAAGAGAAAGATTTTAATGAAGTTGACTCAATTAAGTGATTAAGGTTGTGCAAGTACTTGATTAGAATAATTAATGAAGATTAGAAGAGGGTTAGATTCCACATGTGATTTGATGTGACAAGTCAAAGATCACATGGGGAAGAGAAAAAAGAATTTAGTATTCCTTGGAAGGATAAAAGGAATTAAAAATTCTTTGAGAGGTTGATTAGGCTAGTTAATGAAGGATTAGAGGAGAGTTAGGTGGCTAAGAGAGATTAGAGAACAACTTGCAAAATTTGGAGGATGTGACACATCCTAATCAAGGATTAGGCATGTGCACATCCCTAATGATGAGATTAGAAGATGGATTAGGATTAGATAAAAATGATGGAGGATGTGACATATGAGGAATGAAATAAATGTGATATTTATTTATTTCATTTGATGAAACGGAGGATTAAAGAGATAAGGTATTTATTTATTAATTAAATATCTTAGGGTTTTGACAGAAGTAATAATATTAATTAAATAATAGGGATACTACCTAATTAATGCAGATAAGGGGATGCTTAGACGAAAGGGGATAAATTTGGATAAATTAAGTGTCCAAATTTAGGTGTCTACATTTTCCCCCTCTTTGAAATAGTGTTACAAAGTAGCATCATTTCAAAGAATATTAAAACATAGAACCTAGAAGAAGATGGTTAGATTGGGAGAGATGCCCTAGTCATTCAAAAGAGTGACTAGGAAGGGAAAGATGATAAAAATTAGGGATGAAGGATGCCCCCTCGAGAGGACATGCAAGCTTGAGAGAACACGGGTGTGCTCTCGAAATGGATGAGATGATGCAAAGGGAGGTGAAGAAGAGGATGCAAAGGGTAAGAAAGGATGAAAAGGTGACAGGAGATTGGGAGGGGAGAGTGATGAAGGATGAATGGATGGGGGGATTTTGATAGATGAGAGGATGGAGATGAAATGCAATCCAAATGTAGTTTTCCATCCTTAGGAGCATTGATTTTTACTATAGTAGAAGACACAATACACCAAGGTATAGAGGAACAAGGAAAATTAGTGTCTAATGCATGAAACAAACACATCAAACCAGAAGGTTATCCCAACACCCCAAAATCATGATGACCTTGGTCAGGCCAAGTATTGGGATAACCACAAGCACACAAAGATTCCCTAGCATAACACAAGACCTCATGGATCTTGGTGGGAACTACGTGGGGAAACCAAGAAGGCAAAGAAAAGATCATGATACACCCTTATGTTGACTAGTCAAAGCACACCATGATATGATGGATCAAGGCAACCATGACAAGTGATGATAGGGAGCTCAAATGATAAAAAAAAGCCAAAAGCATCAAAAGATTGCAATCAATTTCAAACATCCTTTGCCATAGGATCATGAGGATGGATGGGATTGATGAGGTCTGTTAGGAAGGATGCATCTTGGTGAGAAGAATGATGGATACTAAACTAAAAGACCGATATGACGTAGGACATTAAAAATTGATTGGATCTGATGATACAAGTGGATCTTGTTTGTTAAGAACAAGCTAGATAAGGGCATAGTTTGATGACGCGAGACAAGAGACATGACAAAAGATAGAAGATTGAAACATCCTAGTGACCTAGGGGCTCAGGGGCCAATCAAAGATTAGCCTTGCCTACGTGGAAGTGGAGAGCCCTCATAGTTTGATAAAAGGCTGACAACAGACCATGGATAAAATTGGATGATAGGATGGACAAAGAAGAAAGATCGATGATAGATGATGAAGGAGCAGATGGAGAAAACCTCGGGGGTGGATCAAATGATCGACCTTACCTAAGTGAAATCATAGGGGCAATGCAGATCAAAAAAAGGCCAAAGAAAAGTGATGGATAAAAGATGATGAGATAACCCTAGATAAGGGGATAAAATGATTGGATCGACATGATGGGACAAGATATAATTATTTGATTGGATATGATGATGGTGATCATGAAGCTCAGGGATGGGATAGTTATCGAAAGATGAATTTGGAGGATGATAGGATGGATAGATGAACAATTCCTAGAACTAGAAGATGAAGGTTTCAAATAGATGACAGATTACTTAGAATGAGTAAATGATTGATCAGGATTGTTGAATGAGAGTTCAAAATGATAGAAGGAGGTTTAGAATGGATGGATGAGTAAATAGATGTTTGAGATGATAGATGAAGGTTCGAAATAGATGAATGTTTACTCAAAATGAGTGAATGGATGATTAGAATGGATTAATAGAACAAAATTGAAGAAGATGGTAGGAGGGATCTTAAGATTTATTTCAATATGCAAAGATCTTGACTACAGATGGACTAAAGCTTAGATTAGGGTTTCGGTTAAGCTCAGATTGGGATTAGATGAAAGTTCAGATTAGGGATTAGATGAAAGCTCAGATCAAGGTTGGGTTGAAGATGAGAATGATTGGATGATGTGATAGGATCGATTCTACACCAAGTTTTGGAGTTTAAGGGACATAAGGTGTTGACAATAAGATTTTTTCAGATTTGGCAATTTTCAAATAAAGTCAAATTTTGCCATTTTAGGAAACTTCACGGTCATAGATTTGAGAGTTTAGTTTTTTCCCCAAAAAAAACCCAAAATTAAGATAGGATGAATTGCCAGCTAACATCCCAAAATTGATACATGCATTTCGAGTTATTGATGCGATTTTGAGGATCAAGTTGAAACTTTGAGGCCTCAAAAATGTGGTGAAACGAGGTCCAACTGACTCAAGGTCAGTTGGGAATCCACATGCCACATCATAACACAACCACCCATGAAATTTCAGCTCAAAGGGACACCCGAGTCAAAAGTTATGGCCTCTGAAAGTTTCAGCATAAAAATCAAAATTCTCGAAATGAAGTCTAAGTTATTGGGATGGATGACCTGATGATAGATATGGACTCCGATGAGATCCAGGTGGGTCCTCCCTTGAGCGGGGGCAGCAAAAGAGTCCACTTGAGCTTGGGCACATCCGCCTGTAGCCAGGCGGGTTCTCTATAGCGCGAGCGTATCCGCCCATAGCGGGGAGGGTTTGCCCAAGTGTGGGCAGGTCTGCCCGAGCTAGGGTGGGTCCGCTTGAGCATGGGTAGATCCACCCATAGCCGAGTGGGTCCACTGGAGCTGGGGAGGGTTTGCCCGAGCGAGGCGACTCCACCTGAGTGAGGCGGGTCTAGCTGCAGACTTGGGCGGGTCCACCCAAGCCTAGGCGGATCCGCCCGTAGACCTAGACAGGTCCAACTAAGCCAGGGCGGATCTGCCCATAGACCAAGTAGGGTCCACCCAGACCAGGGTGGGGTCGGGGATCCAAGAGGACCATTGAAAGGGGAAAGGGATCCTTTGGATGGATTGGATAGAGGGATAAGGATTTGGGTGAGGAAAAGGTGACTAAATGGATGGAGGAAAAAGGGATGCTATGATGGAAGGATAGGAAGCTAAGGATGGGGAGATGGAAGGGAGGCAATGATGGATGGATAGGGGGATAAGGATAGGGAGATGGGAGGGATTGTTCTAATGGAATGAATGATATCTCCAAGGACTATATCACAAAGGAAGATAGATGCCCCCACTCTAGATATGTCATGTGCAAGGAGGTGTGAAGAATGGATAGACAAATAAAGGAGTGAGATGGATGAAGATAGGATGCATGGATAAGGGGGATTGAAGGTAGCATAACGAGTGGATAAGGAAGGTAGATGAGCGCGAATGAGGATTAGGATAGTGTGCAAATGAGGGGAATATATGCTAAGAGGTTCCCAAAGCATGCTTATATACTTTCCCTTGTCATTATCAAGATCACAAGGAGGATAGAAGGATTGGGATAAATGAGATATGACAAGTAGGATGTGTAAGATTGGTAGGATGGAGGGGATGAACGAAAAAGATGTATAGCAAGAAGATGGGTGCATAGCTGGAAGTGTAGTAGGAAGCATAGTGAGTGGAGGGAATGGATATCAAGAAGTTTCCCCCAAGTGTAGATGCGGACTTACGCATGACACCTATTTTCTAGGTTTTCATCATGGTACTTATCCAAGGTGCTTGTTTTCCATGTTTTCACCATTGTATAGATTATTTATCTGTACTATTTTGATTTTTTGGATTTTTTTGACTTTTTGGATAGCATGTGGAAGGAGATGGATAAGGATAGGGAAGCAAATAAGATTTGTATTAAGAGCCCATGTTTGAACTGATTGTTGGATGTTGGTACAACCTTATTAGGCAAGAGGATGAATTAGCGAGATTTGATGGGGGAGATATGAAGGATAATGGATGAGATGTTGGAAAGTGTATGGATGAAATGATGGGGTGGATGTGTGGTGGGACGATGTGTTCAGGACCAACATTGGCACATTTGGTGGTGGATGTGAAAAGATAAGAGGATGAATGGATGGAGAATGTGGGGATAGTGGAGGAGATGGGATGGTTAATTTTGGGACATAAGGACCCAAAACAGACTTAGGAGATGAAAGGGGTGTATGATTAGCCTTTGGGTTAGAAACTTTGGATGTTCTTACCAATTTTTCATTTGATGGCATTACATCTTTTTTCTTTGGGTTCCACATGGTTTTGATCTTTTCTTTGGTGGGCCTTTGTGTCCTATAGATTTGATTTGGATTTAGATTTTTATTCTCTTCACCATGTCTTTTAGAGTGGAAATGGGGAGCCTTAGATTCATGTGGATGTTTGGATTTATGTATTTTTTCTTTAACATCCAAAGTGATTTTAGTAGCAATGGGATGGGTGTGAGGAGATGGATGATGTGGAGCGATGGAGGTAGGAGTATGGGGATTACATGTAGATGGAGGATGTTTAGGTATGTGCCTTTGTTGATCCTAATTATGTGATATACGAGAGGCATGTTTATGATGGATGAAAGAATGAGATGGAGGAGGTGATCTTGGGATATATGAACCCAAGATGGATGGAGCAGATGAAGGATGGGAGATGGTGGATGTAGGGATGTAAGGACCCAAAATGGATGGAGCAGATGAAGGAGGAATATGGATGGTTGTTTTGAGGTGATATCATGAAGGAGGAGGGATGGAAGCATATGATCTGGTAGAGTAATGGGAAGAGCCGACATTTCTTTTTGAAAAGGCTCGTTAAGGACATCTAGAGGTTGTACCAACATCTTTAGATTGTGATTCTTAGGAAATAGGTCCAAGACCTTGCATGCAGATTTGTTCTTTGACTTGGATGGTCTCTAAAATACCTTGCTCATGAAGGCCTACACCTTTTCCTTGATAGTTCATTTTCTTGAGCATGCGATCCATGAAAGGATTTGTGTTATTCTGAAAACATGATGTGAGTCCATTATTAGGTGGAGGATGATGGGTGGAATCTTTAAGTGGGGAGGATGGATGGATGGAGGATTCAAAACATTCATGGAAATGGATTTTAGTGACACTAGGAGTGGGAGGAATGGATACGACTTGTGTGTTGTTGATGGGTTTGACAATTCTTGGAGTAGGAGGTGGGTGTTCAATGGATTCGATATATGTGATGGTAGGAGATGGTGGCTTGGTGGATTTGGAGGATGTGATGGTTTTGATAGTTTGAGTGGTGCTAAGGGTGGTATTATCAATGATAGGTGTTGGGTAGAGAAGATTCTCATCACTAATGACCGTGGATGATGGGTTGGGATGGCATGATTCCATGACTTCAAGGTGTGGAGTGGGAGATGTCTTCTTTGTTATAAGTCCTTGGAGAACTTTTGGAGTGAGAAACTTGCATACCTAGGTTTGGATGGCGAGGTAGGAGTGGGTGAAGGATTAGGGATTGGTAGGGGATTAGGGCTATGGATTGTTGGACTAGGATTAGATGGGGGAATGGGATTGGATGCAGGAATGGGAATAGATGGGGGATTAAGATTAGATGAAGGGTTAAGATAGGGGTATTGGCATGGTGAATTAGGACACGAGGATGTGGGTGGTGGATTCTAGTAAGGGTATGGGGATGGTGGATTAGGATAGGAAGATTGAGGTGACAGATGGAGATAGGGAACTACAAATGTCAGAATAGGATAAGTTGATGTGGATGTTGGATTAGGATGAGAAGATGTGAATGTGGGATTGGGATAAGCAGATTGGTATGGAAGATTAGGGTAGTGGGTATATGTGAATGAAGGATTGAGATAGCAGGATGTGGACGAGGGATTAGGATAGGGGTATTGTGATGGTAGTCTAGGCTATGAGAATGCATATGGAGATGAAGGATATGATGGATAAGAGGATGATGTAGATGAAGGATATGATGGATATGATGGGTATCCCTTGTCATAGGTAGAATAAGGAGCATGGTTAGACATTGATGAATAAATAATGGGATAACTTGATGGGGTGATTGGATTTTGGAAAGCAGGAAAAGAAAGCTTACTAGCAACGATAGTGTCAAGGGAATCTATGCCACATTCTTCTTGATCGATAAGACTTTTGTTATCGTTGTTGACGTAATTAGGGTTTCCCTTGACCACTATTGATGAAGGATAAGGGTTCATGATGATGAAAGGATAAAGAGGATGGATCAAAGATTATGGATGTGAATGGACTAAAGCTCAAATCAAGGTTTAGGTCAAGCTCAAATAAGGATTGGATTAAAGCTCAAACTAGGATGATTGGATGATGTGATGGGATTGATTCTGACGATTGGATTTGATTATCAAAGGATGATTATGACACCGAATCTTCTTCGAGATGGAAGTAGATTGATTGGGTCAAAGGTGATTGGATAAGGATGCAATTGGATTGGATTGGATTAGATTGATTGATGATTGGTAAGATCGAATGATGGATTGGATAGGATGATGGAAGGGATTCTAAACCTCATTTAGAGATTACCCTAGGTGAATTAGGATACTAATTGATCAAATTAAAGGATAAATGGATGATTATGGCACCAAATCCACTTTGAGATTGAAAATGGATTGATTGGGCCAACGATGATGATTAACTTAGGAAAAATGACAATCCTAAGAGGATGTTAATGATGACGATTAGATCAAACACTTAGGTTAATTTAGATAATAACCTAAGACGAAGTTTAGGGAATTTGGATGGGGAAAAGGATGATTTGATTAGAGAAATGGATGATAGAAATCGATGAATGAGTACTCAAAATGTGTAAACAATTGATCGGAACGGATGAACGACTACTTGAAATGAGTAAACGACTGCTCACAATGGATGAATGATTCTTGAAATGAGAAGGTGAAGGTTTGGAATAGCTAAAAGATTACTTAGAATGAGTAAATGATTGATTGGGATTGTTGATGGGGGAAGGTATGGCTTCAGAGGAGGGCGGTTAAGGCTCTAGAGGAGGGCATATATGGCTTTCTAGAGGGGATGTCCCTGTCTCGTAAGGGAAGGTTTATGACAGAAGATTGAGAGAGAATGGAAGGGTATTTCCCCTTCGAGAAGGTAGATGGAGAAGGAAAAGGGGCCCCGTGCAACTTCTCAAAAGTATGAAGTGGTATATGTCATTGGAAAGAGCACGAAAAATTGAGAAGATTGGCAATTGAACAGAGGAAAATGGGAAAATGGTGTGCAAATGGCAGGGAATATATGGTTGTCTGTCAGGGCATATCTGACTGAGTAGAGGTTAGGTCTGCCCAAGGAGCAAAAGTTGGTAAAATTTTGTTAAAACAAGCCTGAAAGGGGTAGGTCAAAGGTCAGGTCTACCCCTGGATGGGTCAGGTCTGCCCAAGGAGCAAAAGTTGGTCAAATTTTGCTAAGACAGGCCTAAAAGGGGTGGGTCAACAGGTCAGGTCCGCCCCTGCATTGGTCAGGTCCACCCAAGGAGCAAAAGTTGGTCAAATTTTGCTAAGACGAGCCTAAAAGGGGTTGGTCAACAGGTCAGGTTTGCCCCTGGATGGGTTAGGTCCACCTAAGGAGCAAAAATTGGTCAAATTTTGTTAAAAAAGGCTCCAAAGCACTAGGTTATAGGTTAGGTCTACCCCTAGATGGGTCAGGTCTACCCAAGGAGAATTTTTTTTTATAGAGGAGGGAAAATACGGCTATGCAGAGGTCAGGTTCGACTGTCTGTGAGGGAAAATCTAGCTGTCTCTTAGGGAAAATCTGGCTATCTATAGGTTTGACTTGAATTTTGACAAAAAGACTAAGACAAAGGACTCAAAATAAAACAATCATCAATAGAAAGGATATGGCTGAGTGAAATAAATCAGACAATCACTAGTTTCACATAAAGAAGAAAATTCAGACAACACAAGCCTAAGTCTACTAGAAAGGGTATGGTCGACAAAGTCTTCTAATCTAGGATGAACATGGTTACTAGGGAGTCCTCAATATACACCTAGTATGTGTGGCTCAAACCATGAACACCAACCTATTACAAGTATGAGTCGAGAACCTTAAAGGCTCAGACCAACTCTTCACATCATCTCGATGCTTCACCAATTATAATGTGGTTGGACTGAGGTACAACTTTCGCTCTCCCCCTTTTATATACCCTGTCGATACACGTGGTTAGAATTGTCCTTTGGGGTGATGAAATCCCCAAGCAGGTTCCACTAAGAAAAATAAAGGGGGTGGACTCAAAGGATGTGGTAAGCTACGATTTCTCGTCACCCAGGATTGCCAAATGGCACAAGGGGATTGGATACGTCAAATAGCTCACCCAAAAACATAGAAAACAAGGTTAATTGACACCTCCTAGTTAAGCTATGTTCCTAAATTAGGGGTTAAAAACCCTTAAATAGCCAAAAAGATTGCTAAAAAGTAAAATTTTACATTCTAGAAAATACTGTCTAGGGAAAATCTAGCTGTCTATGACAGAAAATCCAACTATCTATGAGGGAGAATTTGGCTGTCTGTTAGGTTAGGTCTGTCCCTCTGTGAATTTTTTTCCAAAAACAACTTCTAAGGTCTATGGAGGGTAGGTCCACCCATGGGAAAGGTCAGGTCCACCTGTGGAGGGTGGGTTCGCCTGTCTATCAGGTCAAGTCCACCCCTGTACATCAGGTTTGCCCTAGGAAGGTCAAATCCGCCACTTTGTAGGTCGAGTCCACCCCTCTGTAACTTGCATCTACAAAATGTCAAAAAAATAGCAAATGTGAAAGCAAGAGACTCATTTGTGCGTCCCTCCAGGCATGCTAGAAATGTGATAGGGCAAATCTAAGTGCTAGAATATGAACAACAAACAAAAGAAAACAAATAACACTAAAAACACTCTACACCTCAAGATTAGCCTAGTTGGATTCAATACAAAATAAAGACAAGAAAATGGAACCTGTTACCTTGTATCAAATCAATCCTTTGGTTGGCCCTTCGATCTTTGGTGTTGTATACTCCTTGGATGGCAAGATATGCAAGTTATAAGATAGATGGAAAATGGATGAAAGCAGATGCAAGCATGAAAAATGACTAAGTATGGATTGAGAAATTTTTTTGCAAGAGTTTTGCTAGCACGAATGATCTCTCCCAAAATGAGAGAAAAAAGGGGGGTATTTATAGAGAATTTCGGATTCTCTAGGGAAATGGATGGTCAAGATTGAGCCACCAAGATCAAGATGTAGGGCCAAGGTGAGTTGAGAACTCACAAGCCCTCACATCTTGACATGTGACATTTGATATGGCTTGAAAAGATAATGTGTACATGAGGTGGAAGGATAGTACATGACATGGAGGTACTATAGAGTACCTTGGGATTGGACAAGATCTCCTCATAAATGAGGTCCTTGTCCCCATGTGGGTGAAAGGACATGTGAGGAATTAAAAATCCCTCAAATATTCTCATGGGGATGAGAGAAGGAATTTAAAATTCCTTTAAATGCATTGGGGGATTAAATGTGAATTAAAAATTCACATGGGGAATGGAGTGCCTTGTTCAAAAAGAGAGTTTTTAATGAAGTTGACTCAATTAAGTGATTAAGGTTGTGCAAGTACTTGATTAGACTAATTAATGAAGATTAGAAGAGGGTTAGATTCCACATGTGATTTGATGTGACAAGTCAAAGATCACATGGGGAAGAGAAAAAAGAATTTAATATTCCTTGGAAGGATAAAAGGAATTAAAAATTCTTTGAGAGGTTTATTAGGCTAGTTAATGAGGGATTAGAGGAAGGTTAGGTGACTAAGAGAGATTAGAGGCCAACTTACAAAATTTGGAGGATGTGACACATCCTAATCAAGAATTAGGCATGTGCACATCCCTAATGATGGGATTAGAAGATGGATTCAGATTATATAAAAATGATGGAGGATGTGACATATGATGAATTAACTAAATGTGATATTTATTTAATTCATTTGATGAAAATGAGGATTAAAGAGATAAGGTATTTATTTACTAATTAAATACCTTAGGGATTTGACAGAATTATGGATATTAATTAAATAATAGGGATATTACCTAATTAATGCAGATAAGGGGATGCGTAGACGAAAGGGGATAAATTTGGATAAATTAAATGTCTAAATTTAGGTGTCTACAACAAGTATGTACAAAGCTTTCTTATAAAGGAAAGCTAGGACACAATGAAGGGCCATGAATGAGACAAGTGTCCCAATCATGTGTAGGGTAGATAGAAAGAAATAATAGATAATTCCATGAAAGGTAGATCACCCACCTAAAGTGGAATTATTATGCCATGAAAAAGTGGAGATAAAAAGGTGATAACTAGATCAAAGCACAAAGAGTGGAATTTATTCTAGACACACTTAACTAAGTTTCCAACTTATATCTCTCAATGTATGCACAAACCTAGATGCAAGATGCAAATAACTAGGTGTCACAAGTGCAACCTATAATGATATGCATTCCCTAAGTAAGCTTAAGTAAAGTGTAATAAGTAAAATACTTATTTACACCAACACCCCCCCTTAAGTGCAACATGGGGAATGAAGACTCAAGCTAACCATGCAAGATAAGAGGCAAGATGGTTCCCAACAATTGAGCCATGGGTCATCCCACAATAATGGGTTACACTTTTTGGCCAAACTTGACATTGAAATCAACATTTTCAAAGAAAACTTCACTTTTTGACACTTATAGTAGGTAAACTATTAGAAATTTGAAAATGATGTAAACTAGTGATTTGTGAGATTTTTTCTATAGATTTTAAATGTATATTTTTTTTTTAAATTGAAATTAAATTGTAATTTTTTTGTGTCTCCTTTGATAACTAGTTTTTAATAGTAAACAACAATTTTATAAAGTGGTGTGTACTTTGGCTCACATATATTCTTTTCTACAAAGGATAAAATTTTGATTCTTTTGAATTTAGGTTGGGAACACAAGTATCTAGTGCTTTCATTTTGTTTCATATCATTTTGTTGAATATTTTTCTTTTATTTAAGTTTTGAAGTCAAAACATTTATAATTTAGACATAGGTGCACTTCGGCTCACATAAATTTTCTGGTATGTATTGAAATTCAATTTTTCTTTTTTTGTTGGAATGAGGATATCAATACCTAGTGTGTATATATTTTTCAATTTTTTTTTTTTCAAATTTACTATTTTTCCACAATGATTTTTTATTGAACTTGATGTTCGGTGAAAAACCTATGTACAATAAAACTATAAAATTATATATATATTAAATTTATAGTTGTTGGAAAACATGTTTCAATCACTACAATCATCCAACTTGGTTTATCAAGTTGAATCCATTTGCACCTCCTTCCAAGCTTCGATAGTCAAAAAAATGCATAAATTTTGAAATGGTGGTGGGGAAGGTGAAAAAAGGGGGTTCATTCAACCCCCCCATATGGTGCAAGAGGGGGTTCATTAGAAGGGGGAAGGGGTTCATTCGAAGGGGGAGTTCATTAGAAGGGGTGTTGTTCATTTGAACCCCCTTCATTAGAAGGGGTAAAGCATTTTAATTTTTTTGATGGGAACTTATAATTTTTCTTCATTTGAAAAATTGTAACCCACTATTGTGAGTTTACCCCCATGTTAGGTACCCATGTACAAATGCAATGTAATATTTCACAAGTGAGGAAAGGGAGAAAACCTCATGGGAAAAACTCCCCCTCAAAATAGAGAAGAAGACAAATGAATGTACAAATGGAGAAGGAAAAAACCCCAAGATGACGAAAAATTCCCCCCCATGAAAGAGAAGAACAAGAGAGACAAGGCAGCCCCCCCTCAATGTTGAGTCTCCTGCAATGATGGTAGAAGCTTGACATTGACTGTTGAAGATGATCCAATCTCACTGAACAACATTCCTACCCTTAGGAAGAAAAAAACCATGGATGTATGCAGGATATCAAGAATATGGATGATGTGTGATGATCTCTCTAAAGCATGTTCAAATGTCTCCATGTCAATGCTGAAAGTTGACACACTCCAAATAGGTTTTCTAGGCTACACTATTGAAGAGGACAATCCAACATCTAGTAGAGATGAATGTAGAACATGATCCAAAGATGCATGAATGAATTCTACCCAATCCAAAAGTGAAGAAGGAAGAACCCTCAAAATGTAAGGAGTCTTTGAAATCTGCTCAAATTACCCCATGTTGATGTTGAAAGATGCCTTTTCAAAACCATGTGAAGCTACAATGGCAAGTGAAAAGTTCACAGTGTATTCACTTCCTATAACCTATGAAAATCCCTTTGCAACAACACTCCCATTCACTAAAAAAGACAACTCAAGATCTAGCAAGGATGAAGGTAGAACATACTCCAAAGACACAATAGTCTCCTCAAGAGAGAAAGTGGCATCCTCCAACTATTGTACATATGCATCCACAATCAAATCAACCTCAAAGGATTGATCATGTAGAGGAGGGTTAAAGTGTTCCCTCGCAACAATTGAAGAAGAATCACCTTCATCAAAGAAAAGATGTAAGTAATCAAATGTGTCTCCCAAATCTGCAATGTAGGACTCCACAAATAAGTTGTCAATATATGCCAAATAGTCATCCCATGAAACTATTGTTGGAAGACAAGGTATGCACTATTGGACTAAATCACAAGCAACTAAAACTGGCAAAACATAAGTATCATCAGGTACAATAGTCAATGTAGGAGATGAAATATCAACAATAGTCTCAAGAACTTCAGGAGTAGTAAGCACTCCAAGATTCAAGTAACCACTCATTCCCCTCAAGTGTGTCCACACTAGGGTGAACTGAATCATCAATAGAAACAAAATATGAGAAGGTCTAGAACTAAGAGCAATGATCAACCTCCCCAACTACAATAAGAGCCCTGCTATGCAAATCCTGAACAATGACAAAATCTGGTGTGAACTCTACACTATTTCCTATACCACTATGTGTAATTTGATAGATGGAAAGGATGTTCCTTGACAAAGTAGGCACACATAGAACATCATTAAATGATCCAACTTCAATCTCAACAGACCCCTTCCCACAAACTTCCAAAGAAATGTTGTTGGCCATCAAAATGGGTGGTGATGAACAAGAATAAAATGAAGAGAACATATCCTTGGATGAAGTTATATGATGTGAAGCTCCTGAATCAAGGATCCACCTATTTGAATTGAAATTGTCAACTACAAGAAATTCTTTCCCCTTATGTTTCTCATGTTGAGATGATGTAGATGAAGGAGATGAGCTTGATGTTCTTTCCATGAGAGTTGTGCCTTTTCCCTTAGAAGTAGAAGTGGAAGGAGATGAGTCCTTCTCCCGATATGCATTTGGAAAGTTGATGTTTTTATTCATGAGGATGTTTGTCAACTCATCAATTTGCTTAACATGACAATGATGCTCCTCATGACCAAAAGTTTTGCAATATGCACATGTTGGTTTCTCCTTCTTGTTTGAGTTGTTCTTTGAAGAAGAAGATGATGAGCCTTGTTGTGGAGGAGTGGATTGATTGTTCTCTCCTTGTGGCTTTGGTGAAGATTGCTTTTGTCCTTTCCCTTTGCCTTGCTTGTTGTTTCCATGATTGACCATCAATTCTTTTGAAGTTGAAGACTTGAGAATGCCCATTTTCATCAACTTATTTTCCTCAAGAATCAAAATATTTGTGAGAGCCTCAAAAGATGGTGATTTAAAGTTGCTAATTCTCAATCATTGAGTCTAAAAGCTTGAAACAGAGGCTGCATACTCAGCTAGAAGCTTTTCCAACAAGTTGAAGACCAATTGATCATCATCTTTCTCAATACCACAATCTTTTAGTTGTGCTCTTAGCTCATTTTCCTTAGTGACATAATCTTGAATGGTGTCAAAATCCTTGGGATAAAGGCTTAGGAGATCATGTTCAAGCCTATATCCCTTAACCTTGTCAACCTTTCCATACAAAGTAGCAAACTTATCCCAAGCTTCCTTGGCTGTAGTACATTTATCAACATGAAAAATGAGATCTTCTAAAATGAAATTTCTAAGTGGAATCAATGTCATAGAAATTTTAGTGAGATAATCCATATATGCAGTTGGATCTACCTTAGGATCCGAAGGTGCAGTTATGGTTCCATCAATATAGTAAATTAAACCTTTTTCCATTAGTTTACTCCATGCACGTACTTTCCATGTAGCATAATTATGTGCAGTTAAGAGTGGAACTTTAGATGAACCCATGATGGAATACAAGATCACAAGAGAGAAAATAGGCACAATCACATAAGAGACACCCTTCCCCCCCAAATTCACTCAATCAAAGTACCCCCTCACCCAAAGAGATGATTTTGGCACTTTATAATGCAGTGCGTGTATAATAGGCCACATGCAACTTGGCTAAGTGGACTTATGATTTCTGATTTACAACTTTCCACAAATAGGCTGAGAACAAACTAGAACAATGAAGCAAAGACCTAAATTTAGATCTATGTAATACATGTTCCAATTAGGCCCAAAAAAGACCATATGCTAAAAGTAAAAAATCCACTCAATATCTCTTCAAATTGATTGTAGATTCAAGAAGTAGACAAAAAAATAATGCACTTTAAAAAAAATGGCACCTGAAAAGGAGTTCGTATGTGCCTGTACGGAGCCCCAGAAGTTGTAGAAATGAGGATTGGATAGGTATAGTGTTGAAAAACTAAAAATTCTAAAAAATTTGTCCACCAAAATTAGAAACTAAGCACACAACTATGAAGTACACAAGAGATTAGCCCAAATCAAAAAACATTGCTTAGAAAAAGGACCTAAAATGAACAAGATATGGGCCTCCAAAGTTGGACTATGAAATAAAAAACTCCATTGGCAAGGGGGTAATTTTTTTTGGGAACGCCAGGACATCATCGCTGAAGCCATGATGACATAAAAAAACTAACCGATTAAATTTGATGGCTATTTTCCTGTTAGAATGGAATATGCTCCACACTTAAGGAATATTCTTTGAAACAAAGCTTAATGTTGATAGGTGTTTGACTGTCGCTCCTCAACCTATTCATTGGAATATTTGTTGAGAATGTGCTCTCAACCCAATCAAAATATTCCTTTTCACCTTATATTTTGTACAATTTGATGTTCTTTTCTTGTTGTTGGAATTTATTTTCATGTTGGTTGAATATTTCGAAACCTGTTATAATCTTTTACCACCGATGGAGATTTTGTGGTCGCTGGCTTTTTTCACCAAAAATATAAAACCACCCATTGACTGGAGTTTTGCTTGTTGTCCATGGACATTGATAAGATTGCCAAAGAAATAAAGACCACTGGTTCTATTCAAAACTAACCACCGATTGAATTATTTTGGTCATCGTTCAGTGTGGGGGCCTACCGATTCAAAAAATCTTCGCTAGGATTTAATGCTGACTGTCGGTCTGTAGTTGTTGGCTGGTATTTTGAATTGACCACTAGAGCTGTGTGGATGGGGCCTGCAATGGAGTTGGGGTATGGTGTACCTTGTCTACAAACAAGGTACACTGTACTCTATACAGAATGCCCACAATTTTTTTTTTTCTGCTGGTTTTTATTTTTATTATTTTTTATTTATAAAAAATTTAGAAAACTAAAATGCATATTTTTTTTAAATTTTTACAAAAAAATTTGTAGAAAATAAAATCTGCAAACTTTTTGATTTTTCTCAATAAGAAAAACTTTTACAATAAAATTACTCTCGTACAAATTGAAATTTAAAAAAAAAAATTTAAAAAATTTCAACTAAAATGGTTTTGTAGATTTTTTTTTTCAGAACTATTGAAAAAATTTAGAAAATTGAAAAAATGCCCAAATAGGTGAATTTTTCCGATCTAGAGCTTCCGGTGTCGAATTTCAATGAAACAAAAGGCTATCTTGACTAAAAACAACCTTCTAAATCTGAATTTGAGGTTAGATATGGTCTAGGACGCACCAAAATGTTGTTGCTCCTTAAATTTTCCTCTTGAATACCTTCACATGAACTAAGATCTCCTAGCAATAGCTATGCAAAGAACCTCTAATTGCTCTGATACCATGTAAGAACTTATGAAAATAAACAATAGGATCAAGAGATCAAAGATAACACAAAAAAGAGAGAGAAGATGAGAGAATATGATATTGTATTCTCAATATGCATGAAGATGCTCAATTACAAGTATGTACAAGGCTTGCTTATAAAGGAAAGCTAGGACACAATGAAGGGCCATGAATGAGACAAGCGTCCTAATCATGTGCAGGGTAGGTAGAAAGAAATAATAGATAATTCCATGAAAGGTGGATCACCTGTCTAAAGTGGAGATAAAAAGGTGATAACTAGATCACACCACAAAGAGTGGAATTTATCCTACACACACTTCCAAGTGTCCAACTCATATCTCTCAATGTATGCACAAACCTAGATGCAAGATGCAAATAACTAGGTGTCACAAGTCAACCTATAATGATATGCATTGCCTAAGTAAGCTTAAGTAAAGTGTAATAAGTAAAATACTTATTTACACCAACATATATATATATATATAATGATAGATAGGAACCCATGCAAAACCATAAACAAAATGCGAACCAAACAATACTCATTTTCACAAAATATATACTCTTTTCTCAACAGCCCCTTATCAAAATTAGCAAAAATCAATAGTACCTTAAATGGAAAATCTAATGAAACAATATGACAAACAGTTTTTTCCATACGCACCTCTTCCTGCTTATTTCAAGCAAACCTCTTTCCGCCAACTTTCTCTAGGTTGCCTTGTTTCTCCAAGCCTGCAAACATACACATATAATAGAAACAATAAACACAAACCCACAAAAAAATCATAGTATCAAATCCATGCAATACCATGCACACAAAACATGAACAATAAATTAGACACTGATGTATTTGAAACAATCATGTTCAGTACCTTATGGAATATCAAGAAATATAGCCTCGCATAGACCACTAACCACAAATCAAACTATATCCCAAGGGTTTCTTCAAGATACACCTCTTCCCACTTGCTTCAAACACACATCTTCTTTCCAACTTCCTTGGACAAAAATGAGAAAAATATTATCACATGTGACACTTTTCTTTTGCATTTCCAATCATCTCCCCTTGCAAAAAACACAAAATAAACTCCACTCACCTTTGTAGAAGCTGCATAAATAATAATCTAGCTTGCACCCTCACAAAAGCTTACCCTCATCCCTCTTGGCTCTCATATCAAGTATAGCAATAGAATGACACAAAACAATTCCTTATTGAAAATTCCCCAAACATTCATTTTGTTCCCTGAGGCGTTAAAGAGCAGTTGTTATTACGATGATCCCCAGTACATGCAAAGCATACAACAATTAATGTTGATCCAAAACAACATTTAAATTTCACAACCTTCTTTATCCACGTAGCCCTACAAACACCACCCTATCCCCAAAGCAGCCAACAACCATGTCTGCCACCTTTTTCACGGCAATCAGAAGGCCAAAAATTTGGGAGGCTGATGAAAATTCTAAGCAAAGTTGACACAAATAGCCTATATGTATATATATATATGTATGTGTGTGTCTATATATAAATATATACTTACATAAACATATTCACCAACACTCTATCAAAAACTAGAACATTATAGCCTCTTGAGCACCACCCTATCAAAAATAATTCTTTTTGGAAAACAACATTAACTCTATAATATCAACTATTTTATTATGCATTGCAAATGAAAGTATATAGCCAAAATTAGAGAGCAACAATTAGCATTGGGCTATGGGAAACATTGGTTTTAATTTTCGGCAACATTTGTGGCTCTAGGTCTCCAACACCATGTAGTAGGTGTTGTATTTTTTTTAAAAATTAAAAAGCATTTGGCACGACAATAGAGGAGGCCAGTGAAATGGCATCAACATTAATCATTGTATGGTTTCCATGTAGTGCTGATGGTGCAAGTAACATCTATGTTTAAAGTCCTCGGAGAGGAAAGTGAATGTCTGTGCAATTTTTAATAATGGATTGTGCATATATATATACATATATGTACATATTTATATATATACATATACATACATATATATAGATATATATATGTATATATAGATACATATACACACACACATATATATAAAGTAGAAGTATAGTCATTTTTCAACAAGCTATATGTGTGTATATATGTAGATTTTTGTACCTATATAGATATGTGTGTGTGTGTGTGTGTGTATGTATATATGTAAAGCATGAATGGTGTGAGCAATGTAATTCCCTTGTAGACATGGCTACAAAGTTGAAGGAGTAAACAAAATCCTATACCCAAAAAATTGTAGTGTGAAGGTCATGTGAAGACATATTGTTTTTCCCTCAACAAAACCTAATTGAAAATTGAAACAATTTGGGCTTGTCACTAACATCTTTTTTTTTTTTTCTTCATTTCATGCATCTAATTCACATGTTTCTATGGGTTTTTTCATTTGGTTGGCTCTTGAAACCAATATTGTTTCATTTTGTCGGTTGTTGTTCAAAAGACTAAATAGTTTTATGGGCTTTGGTAGGAGGGCGACTATTGGATATATTGTTTCATTTATGGCTTCCATTATCTATGGATAGTTACAAAATAGTGAATTTGGTATCTTTTTGGTGAAGCTTGATATCAAGATTTATTCTATTTTGTGGGTTCTAGTATGTGGGTGACTGTTACCAATATTGTTTCGTTTATGGTTTCATTTATATGCACAATAGTGCCTACATTAAGTACAATATAAAGTAAGACCCATCTTTCATCTCACACTCTATATATAATTAGATAAACAACAATTACAATCACAAGTATTGCAAGCACATGCAAATGACAAAACAACTAATCTTGAAACCAACTAGCATTCAAGAGACCAAACATCCACACAACATTTTCCCTCAGTTGACTAGTTGAGTAGGCTACAAATTCAAAGCTTTTGTTTCCTATAATAATTCCTTGCTTCAGACTACAGAATATATTGTAGCCAACAAAAGGTTTGAATTCATAGCCTTCTTTTTCAGGCAAATGAGGGAAGATTTAGTCTGGATGTTTGTTCTCTTTATAATTATGATCAAGCTAGTTGCATATCGAGGAAAAAACTATGGTATACACATCTATTTAGATATATCAGTCTCTACATAAATAAATATTTGTAAACATTTGTACATATAGATATTTATATATCTACCTAAATGTTTGTCATCTTAATTGACCCTTAATGTATTTATTCCAAGATTTGATGAGATTAATTTTCACTTTGAACACCTTGTTACCCTAATCAAGCACCATACGAAGCATCACTGCAAGTTATTTTAATAAGAATTATACATGCAAACCACACAACACCTAATCTTGAAACCAACCAACATTCAAGAGACCAAACATTCACTCAACATTTTCCCTTAGTTGACTGGCTAGGGAGGCTACAAATTCAAATATTTTGTTTCCTATAATAATTATTTGCTTCAAACTACATAGGAATTTCGGCTAGGTTTTTTTAAAAGGGAAGGCCACTTGCCACCTTTGTCTCACTTGGTGGGAAGCTTACAAAAAAAAAAGGCTTGCAATGATTTCAACCAAAGTACACACAATAAAACCAATGGCTAACAATATACATGAAAACATTCAACATAGACTATGTAACAATAATTATTTCATTGGATTGCAACCATAGTGACTAAATGAAAACCATAAATCAGACAATATCAATTGGCTTGAAAGGTAAAAAGCCATGCATAAAAAATAAATATTGTAGCACCTCTTCCCACTTGCTTCAAATACACCCCTTCTCACCAACTTTCCTATAGGGAAATGGGAAAAATATTATAACATGTAACACTTTTCTTTTGCATTGCCAACCATCTTCCTATGGCAAAAACACAAAATAACCTCCACCCACCCTCATAGAAGCTGCACAAAGCCTAATCCAACTTGCACCGCACAGAAGCTTACCCTGGCCCCTCATGGCTACCATATCAGGTATAGCAACAAAAATGACACCAAAAACTACCTTATTGAAAATTTCCTAGACACTTAGTTTGTTTCCTAGGGAATTTAACAACAACTATTATTACGACCACTCCCAGTACACGCAAAGGATACAACAATTAATGTTGATGCAAATTAGCATTTAATTTCCATAGCATTCTCTATCAATGAGGCCCAACAAACACCACCCTATTCCCAAAGCAACCAACAATTGCCTCTGCCACCTTTTCATGGCCATGAAAAGGGCAAAAATCTGGGAGGCTTACGAAAATTCTAACCAAAGGTATAACCCATCTGCCACCTTCTCCTAGACCATAGGAAGTTTGAAAAAGGGGGAGGTTGACCAAAATTCCAACAAAGTTGACACAAATAGTCATATATATATACATATACATATATTTACATATGTGTATGCACACACTATACATACTATACATATACATATATATACATTTAGATATACATATATATACATACATATATATATATATACATAGATATATATATACACATATGCATATATATACACATATCTATACATAGATATATATACATATGTATATACATATATATATACATATATATACATGTAAATACATATATATGCATATATATACATGCATATACATATAAATACAAATATATATACACATATATACTTATATATATAAATACATATATATACATTTAAATACATATACATATACATATACATACATATATATACATACATACATACTTACATACATACGTACATACATACATACATACATACATACATACATACATACATACATACATATACACACACACACACACAAACATATAAATATATATCAAAGCTCAAAAAAATTGCACAACAAAAAACTAAACCAAAAAAAATAATTGAGGCTAGCCATCAATAAAAAATTATGGGTTTTGGCATGTGGGTGATTGTTGGCTATATTGTTCCATTTATGGCTGTGGTTCTATGTGAATGGTTGCAAAATAGTTAATTTGGTGTGTTTTTGTTGAATCTTCAAATCAAGATTTCTCATCTTTTGTGAGTTTTGGCATCTGCATCATTGTTGGCAATATTGTTTCATTTATGACTTCTTTTTTGTGTGTATGGTTGAAAAATAGTTAATCTGCTGTGTTTTTGGTGAATCTTCACATTTGGGTTACCATTGAAACCAATATTGATTCATTTAGGGTTCACATTTTCTTGGTGGAGGTTTTGAGTCGGTATGTTACTAGGAGATTTCTATGTTTTGTGGGTTTTCTAGTGATCCATTATTGGAAGTCATGCTTTTGTGTGTGATAGTTGCAACCAAATGAAATAGTTAATATTATATAGGTTGTGTTGTTTTAGGGTACATATTGTTGCCTTTTTGACAGGGTTCTTTTGAAAAGAGAGTATATAGTTTCTTCACAACAATATTGTTTGATTTATGGTTCAGCTTTTGCGTGGATGTTTTTGTATGGATTTGTCACTGTGTTTTTGAGTGTTTTGTGAATTTGGCCATATGGGTGACTATTCATAACAATATTGTTTCATTTATGTCTTTTGTTTTGTGGCAAGGGTTGCAATGCAATAAAATAGTTAATGTTATGTAGTTCATGTCACTTTGCATAAGGCATTGTTCAATGTTGTTGTCTACCTTATGCTATATTGTGTTATTTATGGCTTCCATTTACCACAACAACCCTTATCTTTTTCTTCCTCATTCCAAATAGGCTATGTATACATTTGTATGTTTCTATAACGAATGTCTATGCAATTATCGAAAACATATTGTTGGGTGTAATTCTTTGAGTTTATATTGTTGTTGAAGGTAGTTGTGAGTGAAGATGACAAGCTTCTGTGAAGGTGCATGTGCATTCATCGACTGTGGAATGTATGTGAAGGTGGTTGGATTTTATCTTGTGTTTTTAATACAATAAAATAGTTAATGTTATGTAATTCATGCTGCTTTGCATAAGGAATTATTCATTGTTGTCATCTTCCTTATGCTATATTGTTTCATTTATGGCTTCCATTTACCAAAGTAGCCCTTGTATTTTTCTTCCTCATTCTAGTCAGCCTATGTAAACACACGTATGTTTATGAAACGAATGCCTATGTAGTTATCGAAAACGTATTGTTGGGCACCATTCTCTGGGTTTATGTTGTTGTTGAAGGTAGTTGTGAATGAGGATAGCAAGCTTGTGTGAAAGTACAAGTGTGTTCATTGGCTATGGAATCTATGTGAAGGTGGTTGGATGTTATCTTGTGCATGCGCTCATGGTTACAAAAGGTGCAGCCATGTATCTATCTGAAATTAGATGCATACAATATTCATTCATGCTACTTAATATGCTTGTTCTTTTCATAGGTTAATAATGATTTCTATTTGATCTATGGTTCCTGTCTAGGGGTGATGGTGCATAACAAAAACAATTTTATTCTATTCCAAACATATCCACAAAATGGTCGCCATAAACAAAAACCCACAAAGATTCACAAAAACAAACCCAAGTTAAAATGTGCTCATTTCTCAACACAACCCTATGAAAAAATTAAAATAATGTAGCCTTATCAACAACACATTCTCACAAACTAACAATCATAAACCATATACATAAATATAATCAACAATAGGAAATTGAAATATATATAAATATGTGCATATATCTACACACACACACATATATATACACACACACATATATTAATTTTAAAATACACCTAGTATAGCCTAAGGTAGAGAACAATAATTAATAATACCAAGTGTAACCAAACACAGAATGAATAGTAGTAGTTATTTTATTCTATTCCAACCATAACCATAAAACTAAAGACATAAATCAAATAACATTCATTTCAACAACAACCTAGATGGAGAAAGCCACAATATAGCTTGAGCCATACAATAACAATCGACCAAAACTGTATAACGTCAACAATTTTATCCCATTGTAAACATTCCCACAAAACACAAACATTAAAGAAAAACCCATCAAAAGTTGATATATACAAATATATGTATATATATATGTGTGTGTGTGTGTGTGTGTGTGTGTGTGTGTGTGTGTGTGTGTGTGTGTGTGTGTGTGTGTGTGTGTGTACAAATATATGCACAAATATATGCATGTATATTTAAACATATATTTTGATGTAAAAATATACCCAATATAGCGTAAGGCAGAGAACAATAATCAATAATACCTAATGTAACCAAACCTAGAATCAACAACATTACTTATTTTATTTTGTTCCAACCATAACTAGCAAATGAAAGCCATATATCAAACAACATTGGTTTCAACAACCACCCACATGCAGAAAGCCACAATATAGCCCGAGGTATACAAACACTCCATAACCTCAAAAAATTTATTTCATTGCACACATACCCACAAAACATAAACATTAAACAAAAACCCTTCAAAAATTGACAGTAACAAGCCTATAGGAAAAAGCACTCCTTTCTCAACACAACCTCCTCAAAAATTTAAACAATACACCCTTTTGAAAAACTCTCCAAAATGAAACAATATAGCTTAAGCATCAAAAATATAATCGACATTGCACAATGGAAGCTAACACACAACATATATGATTGAATATTTTATTCTATTTCAGCCATAACCACAAACCAGAAGGCATAAATAAAAAAAATACAGTAACAAATCAAAGCAAAACCATACATAGGAACCATAAATCAGACAAGATATTTGAAACAATCAACAGTACCTTATGGAAAATCAAGACAGTAACAATTGAAAAAAATTGCATAAGGTCAAGGATTTCTCCCCATTGCCAACATACCCACTAAATGCAAGCCATAAAGAGAGACCCGCAAGAAATATATATATATATACACACACATATGTATGTGTATATATATATATATATAAACATGTATATATATAAACATGTATATTGATATTCAAATATACCCAATATAGCCTAAGGTAGAGAACAATAATCAATAATACCTAATGTAACCAAACATAGAATCAACAACATTAATTATTTTATTTTGTTTCAACCATAACCAGAAAATGAAAGCCATAAATCAAACAACATTGGTTTCATATATATATATATGTACACATATATACGTATATATATACACATGTATATTGATATTAAAATATACCCAATATAGCCTAAGATAGAGAACAATAACCAATAATACCTAATGTAACCAAACATAGAATCAACAACATTAATTATTTTATTTTGTTCCAGCCATAATCAAAAAACGAAACCCATAAATCAAACAACATTGGTTTCAACGGCCACCTAGATGCAGAAAGCCACAATATAGCCCAAAATATACAATAAGAATTGACCAAAACTCCATAACCTTAACAATTTTAATCTTACATATATATATATTGATATTAAAATATACCCAATATAGCCTAAGGCGGAGAATAATAATCAATAATAATTAATGTAACCAAACATAGAATCAACAACATTAATTATTTTATTCTATTCCAACCATAACTAGCATATATATCTTAAACTTAAGATATATAAATTGCGCCGAGATATATCGAGGAATTTAATTTTTCAATTTAACCATCATTGAACTTTAATACAAATGTATTAAATTGAAAAATTAAACGCCTTGATATATCTCGGTGTAATTTATATATCTTAAATATTATATATCTTAAATTTAAGATATATATGCTAGTAGTAACTCTAATTGAAACCTATACATGAACCTAACTTATTTTTAACCTTTATTTTATTTATTCGATTTTTAAATTTATTTATACTAAATGTTTTCAAATCTTTGTGATTTATCTTTGATTTGATTTTTTGGTTTCATCAAATCTCTTTCATTTGATTTTTTTGTTGTCTCATCCAATATCTTTGATTTTGACTTCTTTGTTGTTTCATCAATTATCTTTGTTTTTTTTTTTTTTTTTTGTTTCATGAAATCTCTTTGTTTTTCATTTTTTTATTTCATCAAATCTATTTGTTTTGATTTTTTTGTTTCATCAAATCTTTTTAACTTTTTGATTCATGAAATATCTTTGATTTTTTTTTTGTTTTTGAAATCTCTTTGATTTTGATTTTTTGTTTCATCAAATTTGTTTGATTTATTAGAAAGCAAAAAATATATTTGAAATTTATTCTAAACAAAAAAATTTAAAATATTTATTTGTCTCTTAATTTTCTAAAATTTAGAAACTGTTTTTTAGTCAAATTTTAAAACTTAATTTAAAAACTAATTTTATATGAAATAGTAAATTTAGAATATTTTTTTCTTCCACTTGATTTTCTAAAATTTAGAAAAAAAATTTAGTCTAATTTAAAATCTTCTTTTATATGAAATAATAAACTTAAAATATTTCTTTTGCACTTAATTTTCTAAAATTTAGATTTTTTTTATATATTTAATTTTAAAATTACTTTTATATGAAATAGTAAATTTAAAATATTTCTTTTGCACTTAATTTTCTTCTTTTTTATCTTTTAGTAAATTTAGAAAAAAATTAAGTCTAATTTAAAAACTTCTTTTATATGATAAATGGTTGTTGTGCTATTACAATTACTATAATTGACGTGTGTCTCACAAAATAGATTTATTAGTAAATTTTATGTGCATGTTCTTCAAATATCATAATTGTTGTGCAAATGGGTCTATTGTAGCCATTACAGAGAGGAGGTTGTACATGAAAAATTACTAGAAATAATCTGAGAATGCCCTATTTCTCTTTCATCAGCCTAAAAATAATGAAAGACTAAATCATCATTAATTCTTGTCACCAATGCATGCATTGCTAGTAATTATATATATTTTTTAATCGATTATTAAATTTATTTGGGAATAAATAGATAATGGTTGGTTGTTCTATTACATTGGGTGGTAACTTACACATGTCAGGTGTTGCAATATGGGCCCATAGCTAGAGGAAAGGTCTTTATGTGCCTTCAATAATAACATAAAATCTGAAATCGTAACTCCTCCAATATAGAGTCCATTGCTAACAACAATCTTTAAGAGAGCTGGTACTTGAGATATGTCAACAATAACATCATAGAAGTATTTGAGATAAATCCCAAGTGATGTATTTCCTTTGACCATTCTCACTGTTCTTTGATTTCTATAAGCTGTGAGAACATAATATAAATCTTCCAAAGAAAGCACCCATATCTAGGTAATCCTTTTTTTTTAAAGTAAATGCCTTTTTACTAAGTTTCTGGGAATTTCCCTTATGAAAAATATCCTCCATGTCAAGCTCTAACTTCATAAAACTACTTTTATTTGCTTGATTGTAGTTTCTTTCATTTGCACATGCAAATGTGTGAAAAGCATCCAATAAGGGGCAATATCCAGATAATGTATTCATGTCATTTGAATATAATTAAATAATATTTGTCTATGGAGATTAAGTTTTCATATCAGTAGTATTTTGAACATTTCCATCACACCTGCATAGATTGCCATCAATCTAGTCTTCAACTTCTCACAATGACATATTTGGATTTTTCTTTAGCAAGCCAATCATTACCTAGAGAGTAAATAAATATGCCAAATAAACCTCAATGAAATTTATATTCCCTAGAAATGACAACAATCTGTGTATATTCAATTAAATAAATACTATTGTTGACTCTTAGAAAGTAAAACAATTGAGGCATTATTTTGTCTCTACTTGTATATAGATTGTGAAATCAGTTTGTATCATATAAAAGTACTTATGTTCACAAATTTTCTCTGTAATCCATGGAAGAAAAAGTTTCTTGGATAATGAGGGTTCACCCGCTTGGCATTTATCTTTCCTACACAAGCTCAACCTTGGGATTTCTACAAAACTCAAGTAGGAGATTCAAACACAAAGTAAGTGAAAGAAAAATTATAAAAATATTAAAAGACTATATAATATCTAATCTAGTTGTTAGATTAGCCATCGGCTAATAGGGATAAGCTCTAGCCACCCATGGTTGCACCAATTGTTGGGCGCATAAATCATAAGTCTCAAGGCGAATTTGAATGCATGCAGGTGTGCTAGATTGGGGGTTCGATCTCCCAACTGTGGATTCCCATAAAACACACTACAAAACAATTGAATTAATCAACCTCGAATCGCAAGGGAAAAGGAACTACACTGGTTATGTTGCAAGTATCACCATCATAGATGTCACAGGTTATGGCTCTAGTTACTATGAAATTTACTCCATGCCAATACTGTGCCTCAATGCTCTTGAAATATGGATCGAGGAATGGGAGACCCATATCAAAAGTTGTTAAATTAGAATCAAAGTATTAAAAAAATAAAAAGATAAAAAAAATTCCCTTCCATAACACCACCATTCTCTAAGAGATCTGTAACGCCCGCCATGCAAACCCCAGAGAACACACACAAGAAATTTTTTTTTTTTTTAAACAACACAGTTGAACATGCAAGAACATTAACCATAATCACATAACACATTACATTACACTATTACACTTAGTTCTCTGGGGCACGCGAGGTTACTTCACAAACAACTAACAACAAAAACAAAGATAACAATAGCACAATTCACTACTTATAGCTATATTCAATGATCACACAAGCTACAAGAAAAGATAGAAGTGATTTACTAACTTTGGCAATAGAGTCTACTTACTTAGGTCAGCTTAACATACCTCTTACATTCTATTTTATCGACAAGTCCTTGCTCCCAATGCCTATACCTGCAAGGTCTACATGACTTGGCACACACATCAGGTCAAAGATAGTTAGCACATGATCACTAAGAGAAGCTATATAAATCAATGGTAGTTTTTACGTTATCAGAAATAAATGAAAAGTCTCAAACAAGACTCAGAAGAACAGTCCTAGGGGCCCAACCTAATGCCTCGAGATCTCATCACTTGATGGCCTAGCCCACGTATATAATTTGCAGAGGCACCATAGTTCGACAACTTGAGCTACTCCAACTCATTGACTGACCAACCAAGGGTTCACTCATAAGACTTTTAAGGAGGAATCTACCCCAGCACAAAAGTAACACAACACCACAAATACACGCTAAACTCAAACCTCTATTCATAAGAATTATTTGACCCATACAACATTACATGCTAGAGGAGTGGGTATGCAACCCTTTCTAGGGTCCCTCACCCCAGACAGTTTCTTAGGCGGCTGCCACCCACTTAGGTGAAGCCGAAGACTGATGAACTAGGTAAGCATATTCTTGCAAAAATAAAATATAAATAGCCTACTCAAATATTTATTCATACTTGCACAAGAAAGGTCACAAGGCATAACAACATTCCCTTTTAGCTAAATAGCTCACGATAAAACACATACTTATATATATTATAGCTTTCCACCGTGAAAGAAAATAGTGATTTTACATCATTCTTGGTTAACAAACAAACAGTTAGTATAGGCACTTACAATAGATATCAAATCCTTATCACTAGTCAAATACTACTCAATAAACTAATACTCAAAACTTAAACATTCATCGGTATCAATATATAATATACAAATTGATTATTAATGTATGAAAACATTTCAAGGGTCATTCAAAATGAGAATTCAACAATATAATATCAACATTTGAATTATATGATAGTACCATTTACAATTATAATCAAGATAGTAATCTACACTTGAACTATGTTATCCTTTACTATTTCTTAGCTCTTATTCACTAACATTCCCTTAAACATATCAAATCAATCATCTTTAGAACCCATGTATAGCTAATTAATTGAACTACATAATATATGCAATTAATAAAGTTGAATCTTAAAGCTATCTAAAACTATAGTCCATCAGTTATTGTTCCAATATTAATAATTGCAATGAATAAATATGAATTCATAGATAGTCTAATTGGTATAAGTATATCAAGTAATGGTAATGGATAATAAGCTAGGTTTATCACATCATAACCTAAACGATGAATTTTCTAAACCAACAATAAATGAATATCACACAGGCCTATTATAAAAAACTAAGTAACCAATAATATACTGATTTTAATTTAATAAACCATACTTGCTAAGTCCACATAAGGAAGAATCTAAAATGGTCTCTATTTTATCAAGATATTTCTTAGCTGGGCAATTCTAAAATCCACAAGTGAAATCATTTAAGAATTCTCACTAAAACCAAAGATCCAAGGATTAATTTGATATGATCATTAAAAGATTCCAAACTCCGATATAACCAATTACAATTGTCTCGATATAAATCACACAACAAATTAAGGCTTATATATATATTTAAAAAAAAAATTAGTTCAACCCAAACAAATAATAAAATAATGTCCTGACAAATATGAATACCTGTTTATAACCATAATTTAACATTTTGAATAAAATACAAACATTACATTTTAAAAATGTAATAAAATAATATTACATCAATTAATTATAATTACATTTTAAAATTAAATAATATTAAATACAATAATTAATTTAATTTTATTAAAAAATAAAATAAAATAAACTATAATTAAAATATATAAAAAATATACAAATCAAAATAAATATATATATATATATATTAAATTAAATAAAATAAAATTTAAATAAAATAAATAAAAATTTAAAAAAACAGCAGTACAAACTCACACATGGTATGGTGCAAGCTGTGGGATTGGGTACTGCTGTACGCAGCGAAGAAATTTGCCTTGCTATCAGCTGGCCATTGTCACGTGCCTATACACGATAGGTTATAGGGAGGTATGGCCTAGTCATAATAATTTTGTTTTATTTTATAATTTTATATTTTATAATTTTATAATTTTTTATTTTTTAAATAAATTTCATTGTTTTATAAGAAAATACATCAGTCCGTCCTTAACAGGCACGGATTTCGACGACCATTACGGTCAATAAAATTTGATTTTAATTAAAATTTTGAATATTTATTAAGTATCAAAAATAATTTATTTATACATATATATATAATATATTTATATATATATATTTCAGACGAACAAATATCCAGTTATAGGTACAGAGGATAGGAGAATAACAGAGTAAAAATAGCTTGTTATATATATATATATACAGAGGATATATTTTCCATAATCACCAGAATAAATTGTCCTCATAAAATCAATTTAAGAGAGTTTATTTTTAGAACACAACATTATTTTCCCAAAGTCAAATCGAAATAATATTCATAGGGCAAAGTTTTATAGACAATCTTTGTTTAATTTCTACAGTAATTTTCACTTTTAAGTAATTTCTCTTTTCTAAGGTTTCATTTTTCTTTCACCAAATAACCTAATTATTTTTCTGTTTTATTTTAAAATCAGAAGACGAAAGAAGAAATAGATAAAACCTGGAGTCCTACGCTTATTTGAAAATCTAATGCTGTCGTTGATTCTGATGGCCTCTCCAAAGAGCTCCTCGTTCCTGCTTCGAAAACTCTTCTCCAGAATACTCACTATTCACTTGTGTAGCTCCTGTCTCCATAATCCTCTGCCCCTCCCAAACTCCCTAAAATCTTCAATTAAAATAAAAGATAATACCCTTTCTTTCAAAAGCTCTCAAAAATTTAGAATAAAAGAAATTAATTCTTTAAAAGCAAGCTTTTCAGTCAGATCTAAGTTCTCATTCGTTCTCACAACTTTTTCACTCTTTTTATTTAGTTTTTTGTTTTAATTTCCGTTTTTACATCTTTACTTGCACAACACATTATCTAATTAATTTAAATGCTTTATTCTAATAACACACAATTTAATATTTTAATTATCATTTAATAAAATACATGACTTTTTAAAAATAAATAAAACATTTAAATATTTAAATACAATTTAATCTAACATTTTAATAACAATATTACCCTTATTTAATTAATTCAATCACAACATATAAAATACCAATAGAAGCTCTTGTCCCATCTTCCTCTTCCGATTCCTTAGCCAGACTACCTGCACATCCCAAGTGAAAATGGAGGGGTACTACATCCTCCCCCCCTAAAACTCGACTTACTCCTAGAAGTCACATGGCTCAAAATGGAAACATAACCACATTAGTACCAAAATTTCTCTAATCTATAATTGATGTACACCCTCTTTTTGAATCATTGCAATTAGAATCACTATCCGGCTTCACATTTGAAAATAATATCTTCTTAACTACTTTTATTTATAATTCCTTACTACTCTTACAATAACATACTTGGTTTCAGCACTAATAACAAAGCAATTACTCCTATTACTCAATTTTCCATTTACACAACAAACATCTTCAAAATATCATAGAAGGAAAATACATCAAATGATTACTTGAAATTAACAAAAAAAATACACACCACATCATGATTCAGTAACATATTTTAAGTCACAATTTATGATTCTTAATAATATCCAATCCATTTTATACCACAGAGTCACAATATACCCCCATTTAAGATAATGTGGTTATCCCTCTTTTACATCAATAGGCACAAATATAAGAATTATTCCTCTAACACATACATACACAGTCACATCACTGGGAACCACATAACGAAGCTACACAAGGGTCCATCTGGATGCTGGAAAGCAGCATACTAATCCATAATACATAATCCATGAGCCAAGAGCCAATATCCATCTCACATAATCCATACCTCACACTTAGTGGCTTGATGGTGTTAGGCCACACACACATGGCGAGACCATCCAAACAAGACCACTATGACCCATCTCTTGTTGTACAAGGTGGTTAGCCTCCAAGAGATAGTCATCACACATAGGTGGGTAGTGGGTCCTAGCTATAAAATAGCCTCACATACCCCCATCCTCAAGGTTCCTTGCGTCTACTTCCTCGTATACACTCACCAAGTCTGCCTCATATGTCCTTGGAGAGGAATCACAATACAACACATAGCCGACCTCGAAAACAATAAGGATAAATTAGTTTAGCCACCAAAGTCATAATTAAAAGAAAACAAAAATTCAATTTCAACAATAAAGAAATAAATGTGCACAATTTCAACACTAAATCAAATGTAAACACGAGGGCTACGAGCAAATAATATCACAAGGTATGGCTAAACCATCACAATCAAATATAACAAAGTGTCAGCTTTCACAATCACTAGAAAATCATCAATAATTATAAAGAAAGTTCACAATCTTGGAAATTGCACTATACAACACTACGTGACTAGATACTAGCCACCAAACGAGGAAGGAGGGAACAACGTCCAACTATACAATAGCCCCCATGTGGTGTGGAGTGAGCACGCCATCCACATGACCCAGAGTGTGCTCCTCGGCTACACTCTGCCTCGCGTTGTCACGCGACATGGACTAACCAAGTGGCCCACGCACTCCTTGGTTGCCCGCATAGGATGTGCACCTCGGCCTCCATCCTACATCGCATCTCAGTGTGGCATGGTCATACACCAGTCAGGGAAGGCACGCATTGGTCGTATGCCGCATGGCAGTGTGTCTGTGGCTCCGCGGAAGTAGGCACGTGCTAGACACACCCCGCATAGCGATACCTCATGGAAAAGGCACACGCATGTAGTCGCTGTCACCAGAGGTATACATGGCTAGGACCTACCCATATGCTAACCAACCCAAACACTGTCGAAAGCAAACATGAGTATCCCTCTACAAATGTGTGAGGCCCCATTACGCTCATCACACAAGTAGGCTATCATAGCACATCTCATAGTGCACCTTCACATGTCTAAGCATGTGGCATCGTGTCCTCGAGCCTAGCTCGCTACCATCAACAACACGGCATCATCACCAGCACTGTGTCGGAACATCAGTGGGGTGTGGCATCGTATCCATTGCATCATGTCGAAACATGTGCAAATACGGTGTATGCAATACATATATGGCATGTCAATATGGGGCTACTCGAGCTTCACCTCTCATACGGACGAGGTTCACTCGCTAATGTTAGCTCAACGTCCCTATGGATGGCCAAACAAATACTAACAACCAATGCTGCTATACTCAAAACTATGGGGTTTAGGCTGGCACATATGAATCAAGTACCCCGATCGATCATAAGGGGAAGTAGTGAGTACGTTTCCTCGAGATCGGTTGAGTTAAGACTACTCTGCATCGCAATATGCATATGCTACACACTCCGCCCAAGGAACTTTGTGGCTGCTACTACCCCTTCATAGATTGAGGGACTGGAGAACCAAAAGAAAAGAATCTGTGAAACTATCTTTTGGCTACTCATATATAAATTTCAACCACACGTGGGTTGGCCCTCAATCAGGTAACAAAGATACAAGCACACATAATGGTATGGTTAATTCCACACCAATAAATACAATATAGTCTCCATGAATGGGTACACAGTATCACCATCCCGTGGGCACACAAAGCAAGCACGGGTTAACACAACACACAAACATTGCACAGATACTAGTTTCCACAAAACAAGGAGTACATTCATACCTACTATTATAGAAAATAGATTTTCCTTATTCTCATATGCACATACATGATTGATGCCACATATCAAAACAAGTACTCCCAACATCCTCCATACTTTTCTTCTGAATTTATAAACTCTTTACTCACTTTTACAATTCCTTAAATATCAACATTATCCTCTTCCTCAAGTTCAAAGATCAATTTTATCAACTCCCTTAAAGCTAGAATTAATACCATAAGCCTAAACAATTCTCACCCGCTTCCTCCTAGACAAACATACTCTCTTTTTTTTTTATCACCTAATAATCTTCTTGATTCACAAGAAAAAAATATTTTTATCACCATTTACTACATCATACACTTTACGAGAGATAAACATCAATGCCTTTTAATTACACTTCCATCATTTATACTAATACACGCATAAAGAAACTTTGATTTTCATGTCATGAAACAACATTTTACCCAAGTTATATCATTACATTTGCAGGGGAGAGTGCACTTAACATAGAAACACATCATATACATGAAAAAATGCATTGTCTTTCAACCCAAAACATTACCATTTATTTACATACTAGATTCAATAACAACTAAGAAGAATCGTCAATCAATCACACATCACAACACATCAATTTTGTATTAACTCAAGATTTTATTAAATGAACATACATCATCACATCTTCTCCTACTCAAATTTATTCCTAAACTTATTATGCACAACTTCCTTTCATAAAACTTAAAATTTAACTAGCGTATATAAGCATTTAATAACTAATATACTCCTAGAGCATTCCCTTAAAACTTATGCATCCAAAAACACAAGGAGAAAGAAGAAGTGTTCTTTGCAAGGCACACACTAAAATAAGTTTGTTAAATAAATTTCTAAGATTCACCCTAACAATATTTCATACATGTTACATGATCAAGTCGCTCACTTGCACCAATCGTAAAGGAACCATCATAATAATTTTAATGGATCACTACTTGACAGTATGATTATACTATACTACATTCCTTTTATACTTATACCCAGTAGTATAATTCAATAATTTACATGCAATCTCAATCTAGGATAACACTAAAGTCATTTTTTTTATCTATTTCTACTTCTAACCTTCATTCCTCATGATGAATTTTCAGCACATAGCCTTAAAATTATATAGAGTACAATCAACGCCCACAAACATCAAAAGAGTTAGAATGAGAAAAAAATAAAAATAAAAATGAATTCACATAATATAAGGTCAACAACATACACGCAAAGAGAAGATGCACAAAGATAAGACAATATGACTAATTTCAAAGTCACCTTAACCTCACTCAAACTCAAAGTTAAGAGAACTCACAAGAGAATGTTGAACAACATAACTCTCACACTCAACAAGTTAAGACTCAACATGCTCATCTACACCTGAAAGACACAAGGGTAGAACTATATCCGTACTGACACAACGACTCACCACAACCAAACATGGTAGCAACATTGCACAAAGATCCCAGTGTTGCAACCTTGGCTCTGATACCAAGTTGTAACGCCTGCCATGCAAACCCCAGAGAACACACACAAGCAAATAATTTTTTTTTAAACAACACAGTTGAACATGCAAGAACATTAACCATAATCACATAACACATTACATTACACTATTACACTTAGTTCTCTGGGGCACGCAAGGTTACTTCACAAAAAACTAACAACAAAAACAAAGATAACAATAGCACAATTCACTACTTATAGCTATATTCAATGATCACACAAGCTACGAGAAAATATAGAATTGATTTACTAACTTTGGCAATAGAGTCTACTTACTTAGGTCAGCTTAACATACCTCTTACATTCTATTTTATCGACAAGTCCTTGCTCCCAATGCCTATACTTGCAAGGTCTACATGACTTGGCACACACATAAGGTCAAAGATAGTTAGCACATGATCACTAAGAGAAGCTATATAAATCAAGGGTAGTTTTTACGTTATTGAAAATAAATGACAAGTCTCAAACAAGACTCAGAAGAACAGTCCTAGGGGCCCGACCTGATGCCTCGGGAGCTCATCACTTGATGGCCTTGCCTATGTATATAATTCGCAGAGGCACTATAGTTCGACAACTTGAGCTACTCCAACTCATTGACTGACCAACCAAGGGCTCACTCATAAGACTTTCAAGGAGGAATCTACCCCAACACAAAAGTAACACAACACCACAAATACACGCTAAACTCAAACCTCTATTCATAAGCATTATGTGACCCATACAACATTACATACTAGAGGAGTGGGTATGCAACCCTTTCTAGGGTCCCTCACCCCAGACAGTTTCTTAGGCAGCTGCCACCCACTTAGGTGAAGTAGAAGACTGATGAACTAGGTAAGCATATTCTTGCAAAAATAAAATATAAATAGCCTACTCAAATATTTATTCATACTTGCACAAGAAAGGTCACAAGGCATAACAACATTCCCTTTTAGCTAAATAGCTCACGATAAAACACATACTTATATATATTATAGCTATCCACCGTGAAAGAAAATAGTGATTTTACATCATTCTTGGTTAACAAACAAACAGTTAGTATAGGCACTTACAATAGATATCAAATCCTTATCACTAGTCAAATACTACTCAATAAACTAATACTCAAAACTTAAACATTCATCGGTATCAATATATAATATACAAATTGATTATTAATGTATGAAAACATTTCAAGGGTCATTCAAAATGAGAATTCAACAATATAATATCAACATTTGAATTATATGATAGTACCATTTACAATTATAATCAAGACAGTAATCTACACTTGAACTATGTTATCCTTTACTATTTCTTAGCTCTTATTCACTAACATTCCCTTAAACATATCAAATCAATCATCTTTAGAACCCATGTATAGCTAATAAATTGAACTACATAATATATGCAATTAATAAAGTTGAATCTTAAAGCTATCTAAAACTATAGTCCATCAGTTATTGTTCCAATATTAATAATTGCAATGAATAAATATGAATTCATAGATAGTCTAATTGGTATAAGTATATCAAGTAATGGTAATGGATAATAAGCTAGGTTTATCACATCATAACCTAAACGATGAATTTTCTAAACCAACAATAAATGAATATCACACAGGCCTATTATAAAAAAAAACAAGTAACCAATAATATACTGATTTTAATTTAATAAACCATACCTGCTAAGTCCACATAAGGAAGAATCTAAAATGATCTCTATTTTATCAAGATATTTCTTAGCTGGGCAATTCTAAAATCCACAAGTGAAATCATTTAAGAATTCTCACTAAAACCAAAGATCCAAGGACTAATTTGATATGATCATTAAAAGATTCCAAACTCTGATATAACTAATTACAATTGTCTCGATATAAACCACACAACAAATTAAGGCTTATATATATATATTTTTAAAAAAATTAGTTCAACCCAAACAAATAATAAAATAATGTCCTGACAAATATGAATACCTGTTTATAACCATAATTTAACATTTTGAATAAAATACAAACATTACATTTTAAAAATGTAATAAAATAATATTACATCAATTAATTATAATTACATTTTAAAATTAAATAATATTAAATACAATAATTATTTAATTTATTTATAAAAAAAAAACTATAATTATAATATAAAAAAATATACAAATCAAAATATATATATATATATATATTAAATTAAATAAATCAAAATAAATAAAATTAAAAAACAACCAAAGTACAAACCTGTCATCGCAGTCCCTGCAAGGACTGCCCACGACAGTCCCTACAGGGACTGCTATGCATGGCAGCCAAGGCTACCGCGCACAACAGCCTCCATGACTACTGTGCGGCAGCCTCTGCACTGCGACAGGGTACGGGGAGGTACGGCCAGTCCGTCCCTCCCCCAACCCTTACTAATTTTGTTTTATTTTATAATTTTTTTATTTTTGTATTTTTTATTTTTGAAATAAATTTCATTGTTTTATAAGAAAATACATCAGTCCATCCTTAACAGGCACGGATTCCGACGGCCATTACAGTCATTAAAATTCAATTTTAATTAAAATTTCGAATATTTATTAAGTATCAAAAATAATTTATTTATACATATATATATATAATATATATTTATATATATATATATATTTTAGACAAACAAATATCCAGTTATAGGTACAGAGGATAGTAGAATAACAGAGTAAAAATAGCTTGTTATATATATATATATATATATAGAGGATATATTTTCCATAATCACCAAAATAAATTGTCCTCATAAAATCAATTTAAGAGAGTTTATTTTCAGAACACAACATTATTTTCCCAAAGTCAAATCGAAAGAATATTCATAGGGCAAAGTTTTATAGACAATCTTTGTTTAATTTCTACAGTAATTTTCACTTTTAAGTAATTTCTCTTTTCTAAGGTTTCATTTTTCTTTCACCAAATAACCTAATTATTTTTCTATTTTATTTTAAAATCAGAAGACGAAAGAAGAAATAGATAAAACCTGGAGTCCTGCGCTTATTTGAAAATCTGATGCTGCCGTTGATTCTGATGGCCTCTCCAAAGAGCTCCTCGTTCCTGCTTCGAAAACTCTTCTCCAGAATACTCACTATTCACTTGTGTAGCTCCTGTCTCCATAATCCTCTGTCCCTCCCAAACTCCCTAAAATCTTTAATTAAAATAAAATATAATACCCTTTCTTTCAAAAGCTCTCAAAAATCTAGAATAAAAGAAATTAATTCTTTAAAAGCAAGCTTTTCAGTCAGATCTGAGTTCTCATTCGTTCTCACAACTTTTTCACTCTTTTTATTTATTTTTTTTTTTAATTTCCGTTTTTACATCTTTACTTGCACAACACATTATCTAATTAATTTAAATACTTTATTCTAACAATTATCCTCAACAAGATAATTAACTAAAATAATAACACACAATTTAATATTTTAATTATCATTTAATAAAATACATGACTTTTTAAAAATAAATAAAACATTTAAATATTTAAATACAATTTAATCTAACATTTTAATAACAATATTACCCTTATTTAATTAATTCAATCACAACATATAAAATACCATTAGAAGCTCTTGTCCCATCTTCCTCTTCCGATTCCTTAGCCATACTACCTGCACATCCTAGGTGAAAATGGAGGGGTATTGAATGCATGTAGGTGTGCTAGATTGGGGGTTCGATCTCCCAACTGTGGATTCCCATAAAACACACTACAAAATAATTGAATTAATCAATCTCGAATTGCAGGGGAAAAGGAACTACACTGGTTATGTTGCAAGTATCACCATCATAGATGTCGCAGGTTATGGCTCTAGTTACTATGAAATTTACTCCATGCCAATACTGTGCCTCAATGTTCTTGAAATATGGATCGAGGAATGGGAAACCCATATCAAAAGTTGTTAAATTAGAATCAAAGTATTAAGAAAATAAAAAGATTAAAAAAAATTCCCTTCCATAACACCACCATTCTTTAAGAGATCTGATTGTATAGACCCAAATTTGAGACAAAAATTTTAAACAATTTTTCAAGAACTAAGCACAAAAGAGATCTTATTATATAGTAGTGACAATTACCAAGAAAATCGACAATGAGATGATCGTCAGAAAAATGGGCAGCAAGAGCAAGGTAGACCCAAATGGGAGCTTCTCTAATAGAGATTTGAAGGGAAATGCATCTTCCACATTTCCAGTGTCATTGTACGAGTCTCCAAACACAAACAATGCCGACGGCCTTGCTGCTGCTCTACAAGGCAATAACAACAATACCATCCATAACATCATCATTTTATTTTGTGTTTTCCTGGCATAAATTGTATGAGAACACCATTGTCAAGCTAATACAAAGTTAGAAGAATATGTTAGCATAGAAAATTAGTCATAGATTCCTTGGCACAGACCATCTGACATGACCAACCAAGCTTTGTATCCTCTGTTCTGCCAAGCTCAGTATCCTTTAGAATTCTTCTTCTTTATAATTTATTTTATGATGTATTTTCCACTCCCATCAG
Organism: Sequoia sempervirens; assembly: GCA_007258455.2. NCBI lineage: Eukaryota > Viridiplantae > Streptophyta > Pinopsida > Cupressales > Cupressaceae > Sequoia > Sequoia sempervirens. The sequence goes on from VDFB02047230.1 coordinate 134,950,796, forward strand.
TAGAACCTTCCACTTCTATTGGAAGATGATGCATTTGTAATGGTTTTCCTTTCATTTTTATGTATTCAGGTCTTTTGATCCCCTGCTGTGACTGATAGAATTCCTCTCAGCATAACTAGAAAATGAAAGCCATAAATCAAACAACATTACTTTCAATAACCACCCACATGCAGAAAGCCACACTATAGCCTTAGCTATACAATAGCAGTCGACAAAAACTCCATAACCTCTACAATTTTATTCAGTTGCAAACATACCCACAAAATGCAAACATCAAACACAAACCCTATGAAAATTGTCAATAACAAAACCATAAAAAAACACTCCTTTCTCAACACAACCTCCAAAAAAATTGAAACAAAACAACCTTTTCAACAACACCTTCACCAAAATGAAACAATATAGTTTAAGCAACAGAACTATAATTGACAATGACCAATGGAAGCTAACACAAAGTAGATAGGATTGATTATTTTATTCCATTGCAACCATAACCACAAACCAGAATCCATGAACCAAACTATATTGGTTTAAAGACTAATCCAAATGAAGAAACCCACCAAAAAAAAAATGAAAGATAGGAACCCATGCAAAACCATAAACACAAAATGCGAACCTTAAACTAAAAAATACTCATTTTCACAAACTATATACTCTTTTCTCAATAGCCCCTTATCAAAATTAGATGCAATCAATAATACCTTATGGAAAATCTAATGAAACAGTATGGAAAACAGTTTTTTCCATATGCACCTCTTTCCGCTTGTTTCAATGAAACCTCTTTCCACCAGCTTTCTCCAGGCTACCTTGTTTCTCCAAGCCTACAAACATATGCAGATAAGGGTAAGTGCACAAAGTTGAGTCCACAAAATGTGGAAGTTTTTTCCTTAACCAAAAAAATGAAATCGGCATTAAGGAAACGAGATCACGATTTTAATAAACGGGATCCCAGTTTTAAAAATCAGGATCCCATTATGGTTCAGGATCCCAAGCCCAAGACGAAATGAGATCCTGCTTTTTAAAAATCAGGATCCCGTTTCCCATCGGATCCCGAACCAACGAAAAAGGCACGGGATCCTGATTACTATAAAATAGGATCCCGATTTCTATAAATCGAGACCCCATTTTGTAGAAATCAGGATCAATTTTATATTGCTATTTATTTAAAAAATATATATTTCACCGCACACCGGACAAGACCTCGAAAATCGCGATAGCAACCCCCACAACTAGTATAGGTACCCGCCACATGCCATTTTTTTGCATTTTTCTATTTTGAATTGAAATTTTGAAGAAAATAAATGAATTTAGCATGTTTTTTTAATTTATTTCATATTTTAATCATTTTTTTAACTCGTTATAGAAATGAATAATTGTAAAACGCAAAAAAATGCAATGAAACTTGAGGGTTTTTTAATAAAATGAAAAATGAACCTTGAACTGCGTTTTAAAAACAAATTTTAACTTTGAAACCTAAATTGTTCGATTAAACCCAAAAAATTGGAATTTGAAACCCTAATTGAAACAAAAAATTGCATTTCAAAACCCTAGAAATCGAAATGAAATAAAAACATTGCATTTAAAAATCCAAATCAAGCTTTTTGAAACCCTAAATTCAAATCAAACAAAAAAAATTGAATTTGAAAACCCTAGTTTGAATTGAAACAAAAAAATTGCATTAAAAACCCTAATTGTTTAAAATTGAAACCCTAAATTGAATTGGAACAAAGAAATTGTTAAAACCCTAAATTGAAATCGAACAAATCATTTTGATTTTGAAAACTAAGTAATTTCGAGCTCAAAAAAATTCATTTGCATTGCTTAAATGTTTTAAATTTTATTGCTTTGTAATGGAAAAAATGATATATATTAAACTTCTTTTAGTTCTAAATGTTAAATTATACTAGATTAGAGAAATCAATATGTTAAAGAATAGTTAAAATTCATACTTTATCTGATACTATTTGGCACTTAGTTACCAAATTTGTAAATCTTAAATGCGCGCATAACTCAATTCCAATTGGACACTAACTTAAGTCTAAATTATGCCATACACCCAAACTTCACCCTAAGTTTGCTAAACTCCCAGGACCCTAAACTCAGAAAATCTAAACCAACACTAAAGCATTTGAAATTTATGAACCCTCAGACCCCAATCTTTCATTGACATACCTAAAATTATGTAGGTTCAATGTCAAGAATGGGTCTATTTGGTAGATTTATGGCACTATTTTGAATATCTTAGAATGCCATAAGCATAATTATATGCAATTCCAATTGGAACACTTGGGTGTACATATATACTTCATATGAAATTTAAACTTGTGAAGGTGCTCATTATATAGAGAGTTGATAATACATGGAAAAGAGTACGTATGGGAATATGCACTATTAAAACATACCACATGACTCCTATAGGAATTTTAAGATGTGATCCTAGATAATAATCCACCCATCCTCAATCATAATGGGTTCTTTAGCAATTAAGAGAGATTCAATAACCATAAAATTACCTATATTTTGATACTATATAGATTTATGTGGAAGGATAGAAATGCATCAATAAGGAGACCGAGATGGAACCATTTAACACCTAAGGTACGCCTATTACATGGGAAAAGGAGGAGGTACATGATGATAGGTTGGAGGAACTACATTACAATTTCTAGAGATAGGAGGATGATTCAAATAAAAATAAATATAATTAAATATTTATATTATTTAACATATTATATTTTAATATAATATATTAAAATGGGTCATAACATTTAACATCATAAAAATATGGGCCATAAGAAATTACAATTAAGGACGTAATGTTACAATTCTACTTGGGCTCTTTAACGAGGGATCAGGCCAAGATCCACCAGGGTTTGCAGTAAAATAGTTAGGTTACAATTAGGAATATATACAAATATAATATAATTATAATACAAAATATGCAACCAATTTAAATATAACATAATATAGAACACATTTAAGATTAGGTAAAGGCTATAATTTAATTAAGTTTCCCAATTAGGTTTGCAATTCAATTAGGATATGGTTAGGGATGGGACTACTTAGTATTCTATTATTGTTAGAGTATGGGTTACATTTAAGATTATTGTTATTTTTGTGATATGTATAGATTGATTCACTTTTAACACGATACTTTTTTTTATTAAAGGGGTAAACACTTTTGACCCAGAGCTAGATGGAACCAATGAGGCTATAGTATGACTAAATTTGGACCTTACTAGACATCTAGATCCCCTTAAGCCATCCTATCACCTTAAATCGTAAATCATTTTCTTAAGGGGATCAAAGAAGTTCTTAAAATTTGGTGAAGTTGCCCAAGGCAACAAAATTTAACAATAATAAGATCGTGCAAGATTATAATATGAATGAGATTTCATGATCTAGGTTGGTCAGTTGAAACAAGAGTAGATCTCAATCAACTATTCCACAAGAAAATGTTCTTCACTAACTTGCAATTTCATTAAATATTCCAAGGGGCACCAAAACTTTACCCTAATTTTTGTAAACCCTAAACCCTGAACTCTAAAATCTAAACCCTAAACACTAAACCATTCATTTTGTCCTACCCAGCACCATAAAGTGAAATTTGGTTGTCTTAGGAAAATCCACCATATTTTATTCCCTTATGCCATGTAATTTTGTCCTAGGATCTTACTACATGTACATCCCCTTAAGTTATCCTATTACCCTAAACCTTGAACTCTAAAGTCTAAACCCTAAACCCTAAAGCCATCATTTTTTCTTTAAAGGCTCTTAATGAAATTTGGTTGCCTTGGGAAACTTCACCAAATTTTATTCACTTGAGCCATGTCATTTTCTCCTAGGACCTCACTAGACGTAAATCCCCTTAAGCCATCCTGTCACCCTAAATCGTAATTTGATTTTCTTAAGGGGATCAAAGAAGTTCTTAAAATTTGGTGATCAAAGTTTCCATCATGATCTAGGTTGGTCAGTTGAAACAAGAGTAGATCTCAATCAACTATTCCACAAGAAAATGTTCTTCACTAACTTGCAAGTTCATTAAATATTCCAAATTCTAAACCCTAAACCCTAAACACTAAACCATTCATTTTGTCCTACCTAGGAGCATAAAGTGAAATTTGGTTGTCTTAGGAAAATCCACCAAATTTCATTCCCTTATGCTATGTAATTTTGTCCTAGGATCTTACTACATATATCCCCTTTAAGTTATCCTGTATTACTCCCAAACCCTAAGCTTCCCAAAGCATAAACCATAAACCCTAAAGCCATCATTTTTCTAGGCTCTAATGAAATTGGTTGCATTAGGCAATTCCACCAAATTTCCCCATTGCCTTATGCCATGTAATTTTCTCATAGGATCTTACTACATATATCCCCTTAAGTTATCCTATTACCCTAAACCCTAAACTCTAAAGTCTAAACCCTAAACCCTAAAGCCATCATTTTTTCTTAAGCTCTTAATGAAATTTGGTTGCCTTAGGGCAACTCCACCAAATTCTCATTCCCTTATGCCATGTAATTTTTCCTAGGATCTTACTACATGATCCCTCTTAAGCTATCCTATTACCCTAAACCCTAAACTCTGTAAAGTCTAAAACCCTCCTAAGCCCTAAAGTTTCATCATTTTTCTTTAAAGGCTCTTAACAAAATTCCCATGTCAAGTAACTTCAAATTCTATTCACTTGAGCCATGCCATTTTCTCCTAGGACTACTAGACATAAATCCCTCTTAAGCCATCCTATCACCCTAAATCATAATCTCATTTTCTTAAGGGTTCCAATATGAAATTTCTTAAGGATCAAAGAAGTTCTTAAATTCTTATGATCAAAGTTGCCTCCAAGGCCCAACCAAATGTAACAATAATAAGATCTTGTAAGATTATACACATCAATAGTTAATTGTATTTTCTATCTTGCTAACATAGCCTTAGGACATATAAATGAGGCCATATATAATTTTATCATTTGTATTCAATTATTTAAGGCCATTTATATTGAATGGTTTAAAGGTATTTCCTAAACATGTATCATCTTAAGCATCTTGAAATTACAAATCTAATGTGTCCACTCATATCTTAAAAGATCACATGGATCCATTCAATAATATTCAGAATCCACCTCCATGCCATCCATCTCCACCACCTTCACCTCCACCTCTACCCACTCCACCTCGTAACCCCCCACCTCCACCACCTAAAATCAATGAACATGCTCATTTGCAAGCACAAATCAATGCCAATGTTAGAACCATCTAAGATCAAATCAACATTATTCAAAATGAAGAATGTGTCGCACCTCCTGGGAGGATGTTTGCATCTAGGATGCAAACCCTTGTTGATGCTGCCAGTGCTATGGATGGATCGTGATGAGAACTCAACAATGGCTAGAGAGAGGAGAGAACTCCTAATTTTGAAAAGGAAAACACAAAGAAATGAAGATCTATGCAGTAGAGAGCCATAATAGTTTATAAATTAAAATAATGATCTTAAATAGTTATGAACTTATAAATTGGGTGAACGATGGATATTTTGTGTGATGAATTTATAAATTTGGTTCCAAATGGATATTTTTAGTGACATGAATTTATGATTTTGGTTCTAGATGGATATTTTTAGTGACATGGATTTATGAATTTGGTGGAATTTATGAACTTATAATGAATAGTATATAATAGCATATATTTTATGACTATCTACTAGACCATGATTTCTCCTGCTGAAAAATTGTAATATATGTGTGTGTGTGTGTGTGTGTGTTAGTCATAAAATGAGATTTTGTGAATGTTTCCAAGCTTCTATTGTTTAGTATGTATGTGCATGCATTAAAAATTTCATACATGTAGTTCCTTAAATTTTGAAATTTTTATGTATGTACATAGTTTAGTTTAATGATTTGTACGCATGCAAATTATGCATCATATTTTTTATTTTAAATGTACATGTACATACATTTAATTTTGAATTTTGTATGGGCATGCTCTTGAGTTGAACAATCAATGTATATATATGTGCATTTTAATTAAATATATGATCTTAATATATATGTTTCTCATCCTATTTCAATTAAATATATGATCTTAATATATGTATGGACATGGACTATTTTGTATGATTTAATGCAGGTGCCCATTTATATCGAGCATATCATGGATGATTTTAACATTGAAGATATCATCAATCCACCACCTTAGCCACAGCTAGATCCGCCTCCCTCCCCCCTCCCCCTCCACCTCCACCTCCCCCTCCCCCTCCACCTAATATGCCACATCCAACACCTATCACATCTGATGAGGCTCGCTTGAGAGCATGAATAAATGATCAAGTTGCATCGTTACAAAATCAAATCAATGCTATGTAAAGTCAAGCATTGATTCCTCCACATGTGAGACATTTTGCATCTGCAATGCAAAACATTGTTGATTCCATCAGGATGATTGATTTTGATCTTGATAGGCATCAAGGAGACAGAGAACAAATGAGACAATTTTATTCTGATGGTCTCTCTTACAAACAAATATTAGACCTTAAAATAACGAAAGCCCATCTAGCCCCCTACTTTCTTGACCCTGTTACTTGACAACCCATTCCACCCAACAAACCTATAATATCCATGAGGTGGTGCATACATCCGCAGATGAGTGCACATTTTTGGGATCGATGGTATATGGTTTATGATAGTCCCCCACATGCTAATTGGGAGTTCCCATTGTATTTTTTGAGAAAACTATATGTAGAGTTTCTTTTGGGGCAAAAGCCCAATTATTTTGATTTTAGATCATTTCAAGGTGTTGGTGGCAGCATGCCACAATAGAGATTAGGGGCAAGGGTTGATCCCCAATGCCCCATGCATGTGTAATCCCTTGTTGTTGCTCCTAGTCCTCCCATTCCTGCACCTGTACATCATCAAGCTCTGGTCTCAACATTAGGTTCCCTTAGTACACTCATAAGAGACCTTGATCAGCATGCTTCTGTGATAGCGAGTGGGAAGCATAGAGACGATGATGATGATGGAGGAGTTTTTTATGGAGCTGGTCTGAGTACCACTCCAGGAGTGTCGAGGCTTGTCCCCCATATATGTACTAGTTGTCATCAAGTATGCCATGGACCTGATTAGGCCACACCTAGTTCAGGTGGACAGGGAGATTCTGGTGGTTCATCTGGTCGCATCAGTTCATTTGTAGAGTTCCTCATAGCAGAACATCACCCTGAGGACACTACGACACAGGTATAAATATGCATCTAGATGTATGTTCATTTTATAAGAATTTTGATGGTTGTATATATCAAAGAAAAGTTTGCAATACATTTTAACAATCAAATTGCTGGGTGTACAGATGACACTAACAATGCAAGGGAAATCATTTGTTCCACGAGTACATACATCAACACCGGTCATACTCAACAACCCTTATGGGGTATTTTGATTTTAATTTTTAAAATTATTTATGAAATCATAAATTATTTAACTTGAGTTTTAAATTTATAATTGAATCACATATATGTTTCAAATATTTATGTTGGTTTAGGTGAGTCAATTAGCATCCACGTCGATTCCTCCTGAGAAATTTTCAAGCACTCCACTATCGAGCGTCATAGATCAGGGGTAGGTACATTCATATTGTAAATTTGTTTAAAGTTTACATTAGTATAGTTACAATCTTATGAGTTTTGAATTCACTAGATATATGAAACACATGCATGTACACTTTTAAATATTATAAGCGTTAAATGTCTATGTATATGTATGCCTAGGTTGATGCCACAATAAGAATGGGCATTGGGAAAACATTTGATGTTGTAGTTACTCGTGAGGCCACTGATTTCTAGGTTGTTTACAAAACTTTCTACACAAAATGTGCAAACTTGAAAAATATATATATATATATATATATATATAAACCTAATTCAATTGCACATGCTTTAATTTTGATCTTGTAGTACTTTGTTAGTGCAACTTTCAGCCTTGACCTAGACATAGTTACACCACCAGGAGGACATGTAGCTAGCAAGTTTAAGATCAAATGGTAATTTAATTTTTTTATTATATTTAAAGTCAATTATAAATTTTAAATTGAATATATACATAATATGAGATTTTTACATATTCTTTTTCTTTTATAGCATGAGACACATCTTGTAGTTGAGCATGTCTGAGGCGAGGTCTGGAGAAGAGCCTAGTGCACAACCTCGAGAATATGGTACAATTAAAAATATGATAAATTATAAATTAAATTGAATCTTATTTTGTCTTGTTTATGTAGATTGATTTAGAGAATTTAGAGGTTGCTTCAGGCACACTAGAGCATCCAAAGGTAGATATGATGGTAATTTAATTTTATGATGGATTATAAATTAAATTGTCATTAAATCATTTTTTATTGTCTTACATCTAATTTCATCTTTCTCTTATACAAAGTGTTTCAGGTCATCCACATAGTCCGCATGGTGTGAAGAGGTCTCTTGATTATAGAGACAATACATGACCTAGAAACATGTGATTTTATGTGTTATATTTGTTTATTTCATGGACTATATTACTTGTTTATCATGTACTCTGTTGGACTTTATTTCATGCTCTTAATATATTGGTTTCATGCACTTAATATGTTACATAAATTATGGACTTTATTGTTGTTTGAAATTTTAATTTACACATGTACATTTATGCATTTTATGTTCATAGTCAAGACATTAATATAGGACATTAATGTGAAATTTAGTGATCTCATACATGGATTAATATAGGACATTTTAATATTTATAACTTTGCAAATTTAGTGATTTCATACATGGTATACATGATATGTACATTCAATAAATAGCGATAATTACTCAATGAACTTATTCAATTCACATCAATCAATAATCAGTCAATAAATCATAATTTACAAACAAAAGAAATATATTTATATACCAGAAAGGATAAAATTTTAAGAAATAAACAATACCATAGAAGATTAGAGAATAAAAGCATTAATAAATACTATAAATAATAGTTCATCTAACACTAATTTATAAGTTGTCAAAACAAATAATGACGTCTTAAGGGGGTGTCTAAAGGAGTCATAATAGAATGTCTTAAGGGGATGTCTTAAGGGGTTATAATACATCTTAAGGGGATGTCTAAAGGGGTCATAATAGAACATGTTAATTAAGGGGATGTCTTAAGGGGTCTTAAGGGGATGTCTAAAGGGGTCATAATAGAATGTGTTAATTAAGGGGATGTCTTAAGGGGTCTTAAGGGGATGTCTAAAGGGGTCATAATAGAACATGTTAATTAAGGGGATGTCTTAAAGGGTCTTAAGGGGATGTCTAAAGGGGTCATTATAGAACGCGTAAACTAAGGGGATGTCTTAAGGGGTCTTAAGGGGATGTCTAAAGGGGTCATAATAGAACATGTTAACTAAGGGGATGTCTTGAGGGGTCTTAAGCGGATGTCTAAAGGGGTCATAATAGAATGTGTTAATTAAGGGGATGTCTTAAGGGGTCTTAAGGGGATGTCTAAAGGGGTCATAATAGAACGTGTTAACTAAGGGGATATCTTAAGGGGTCTTAAGGGGATGTCTAAAGGGGTCATAATAGAATGTGTTAATTAAGGGGATGTCTTAAGGGGTCTTAAGGGGATGTCTAAAGGGGTCATAATAGAACATGTTAACTAAGGGGATGTCTTAAGGGGTTTTAAGGGGATGTCTAAAGGGGTCATAATAGAACGTGTTAATTAAGGGGATGTCTTAAGGGGTCTTAAGGGGATGTCTTAAGGGGTCTTAAGGGGATGTCTAAAGGGGTCATAATAGAATGTGTTAATTAAGGGGATGTCTTAAGGGGTCTTAAGGGGATGTCTAAAGGGGTCATAATAGAACATGTTAACTAAGAGGATGTCTTAAGGGGTCTTAAGGGGATGTCTAAAGGGGTCATAATAGAACATGTTAATTAAGGGGATGTCTTAAGGGGATGTCTAAAAGGGTCATAATAGAACATCTTAATGGGATGTCTTCAGGGGTCTTAAGGGGGTGTCTTAAGGTGATGTATTAAGGGGTCATAATACGTCTTAAGGATATAATTGATTTAACAATAATGTATGCATGATATTTAGTGATTATACACATAAACATAAAGTTTCAAAGTAGGAAAACATGCACATTTAAGAAACAAAATATATAGAATATTGATTTGATACATAGAAGTACATAGAGTATGTTTAATTTTGTAAGTATGTATGTTTGTATACATGTTTAATTTTGTTTATATACATGTTTGTAGGTTGAATCTAGGCATCCTCTCCTTTTTGTTTCAAAGTATGAGATCAATGCAATGATGGATTTAGGATACAAAAAATGACAATAAATCAATTTTAAAAATTAATGTCCAAGCAATATCAATATGTAATCAAAACATGTATTTAAATATAATTTAACTAATAATTACCTATTTTTACCAAGTATTCCACGTTGTCTAGGTTGAATCTACATGGACTAGATCCTTTTTGTGATTATGCCTTAAGGATATATAAAAGAACAATTTAAATCAATTTTAACTAATAACACACTTGACCAATGTTGAAACATGTATTTAATGTATTTAAAAGGAAAAAATAAAACTAAAACTATATTTACCTGTATTTACTTATTCCACTATACCATCTGCATCCTCTCTTTTTTGCAATGCATCTATGATTGCCTCATGATCTTCCATAGAAATTGACTATAGCAATTTTTTTGAAGGTCTTCCTCAATACCGCTCTAGTTTTATATTTGTTGCCACCACCAAATGTGAATAATGCATAATCTTTTTATGTGAACATTTCATAGTCTTCGAATGCAGGTAGACCATTCTTTCTTCTCAAGTATTTTTGTAGCCAAGTGCCAACAACCACCACCGATCCTATTGAAAAACATGTTCAAAAACCATCATCAAATAAATTCTCAAGATTTTCTTAAGGGGATCAAATACCTGTTCTAAAAAATTGCTTAAGGGGATCTAAAACTTGTTATCAAAATTTGCTTGAGGTGTCTTAAGGGGATCACCATAGTTGTTGGATAATGAAAGCCATCATCATCTTCTCAAGGTGTTATCAACTTATGTTTAGTTTCCACACAATGAGCCAACCAATATTCTGTTTGCTCTTCATTCCCCTCAGGTACAATAATAGCATACACATGTCTTGCCAACAAAATTCGATTTAATAACTTGTGCATATCCATATAAATAATTTAGTATTAAAAAATAACTTAATAAACTGAAATAAAATGAAATAAATTGAATTAAAATTACCTTCTTGTACAAGGTCTGAAATACGGTCATAATCTTTAGATGCAAACAATTGATCATTTTCTTCAATAGTTCTTTCATATTGATTATGTGCTTCTATAGGTGTCAATGATATTTGCTCCCACTGTTCAACCCATTCTATATTTTTGCAAGCTTCCCAATCTCTTAAGATACAAAAATGGAAAAAACATGCAAGCTACCTTGTCCAAATAGTCCATGTGCTTGTTGTCGCACTCCTAAATGAATGCCATTTAGTAGATCCACTAATTGTCTCACAATCAACTCTAGATACAATGTTCTCTTCTTCCACCAACCAAAAGAATCGATGAACTGTAGAGTAATCACTCGAACCAGGTGTAGATAATCTTCTATTACACCAATCCACAATCTCATGTGCATTTTTAAATTTTATTGAATCCTTGAATTTTAATTGTTCTCTAGCGAAATTCTTTTGACACACGCACCAGCTCCATCATGTTCTCCTTTACCATGCCCAGCTTAAAAAAACTCCATATATGCTGGACATTAAGTTCCTTGTGAACCCTACTTAACCAATAAAACATTCTAGCATTTTTGAACTGCTCGTACAATTATCTGACCATATGAGGTGTTCTTTCATATGGATTCCTCTTTCTCTTAAATTTCAATAAAATATACTAAAACAATATTGAACAAACTCTGATGAGTGTAACCGATTGTCACTCAAATAAAAATGATACTCCCTCAAAACTTTTCTATCATCCTCAGTGCTATCATTTTCATGTCTATAAACAATATGGACAAACATAGCTACTTGCACTAAATTATAATATTGAGATTGAATTTCCTCTTGCGGAGCGAGAGTATATAATTCTCCGCAAAATCAACCACTGAAAGTATAGTACCAATTGAAAATGTGTTTCTACATGCGCAAAATTGGCCATCAAGCCATCAAGCATGTTCATAGTGCATAACATATTTTGGTGCAATTTTATTATTAAATTCACTCATAAATGCATGCAAACTAACTTTTTTTGTAACTAAATCACAATGCTTTCCTATTTTTGCATCTTTTAAAGAATAGTGAACATTCCTAAATCTTTTGACGTCTACTAATTGTTGTCCAAAATCATGATCAACACTTTCATGCAAACAAATTCTTAAAAATGAAAGATTTCCGCAATTAATGCATTGTCCAGAAATACAAAACTTAAATAAAATAATTTATCATTAGATTTTTCACAAAACAAACCTGAAATAAACTCTCTTATTGCTTCAGGTGGCATATCAATACCACAATCTTGTATAATCATGTTAGTATGCAAGATATAATGTATGTATCGAAAAACATCATAAAAATAACAAAATTGAACATGTAGTTTACAACAACAAGATATTCGTTGCTTATTAATTTTTACATACCAGGGTTTACATTTTTCAAAAGACCTTTGACTTATTTTAATATTACGAGGTAACACTGAATCGCTACAAAATTTTCTATAAAATTTAGTTTGTGTTGTATCTAATAGGTGTTTTGGGTGAGGATCACAAACTTTGGACCTCACCCTTAATTTTAAAACATCTCTAGCATTAGATGAAACCCTAGTATTATCATGCCAATAATTTTTGATCAAAGATTTAATTTCAACATTCAATTTTATATCAGACCTTGGTAGTCGTCCACTAAAACTCCAACATTGATTGATAGGATCATTTTCTATACTTTCTCTTCTTTTCCCCACTCCTAGTAATGTTTTAGGATGCATTTTTAAAACTTCACTAATATTGCTTACCATTCTTTTATTCAAAGTTATTTTATTAACTATAGCAGTAGTTATAACTCTTCTTGTTGCATTTTTATCTTTAGATGGACTATTTTTCCCAATAGATTGAATGGTACTAGCAACATTAGACATAACATGTTTTAATGATTGATCTTTTTTTTTGGTTTAACATAAAAGCCTAACCTTTTCATTACTTTCCTCATTTTTTGCATTCTCATCAATTACATCATTAGTTGACATTGAAATGCAATTTTTTTATGATAAAAGAATTTGGTGCATATTCTATTGACATGTGTTCTTATTTTCCTCCAAGAAATTTGACTAGAAAGATTATCGAAAACACCACTTCCAATTTTAAAAAAAGTATTTTCATTAAATTCAACATCACATTCTAGATTTTCATCTTCATTTTCATTTACATTTTCATCTTCATTTTCATCAACAAAACAATTTTCATTTTCATCAACAAAACGGTTTTCATAATTTTCATTTTCATCTTCATTTTCATCAACAAAACGGTTCTCATTTTCATTTTCATTTTCATCAATAAAACAGTTTTCATTTTTATTTTCATCTTCATTTTCTTGAACAAAATGGTTTTCATTTTCATTTTCATTCTCATTTTCATCAAAAAAATGGTTTTCATTTTCATTTTCATCTTCATTTTCATCAACAAAATGGTTTTCATTTTCATTTTCATTTTCATTTTCATCAACAAAACGGTTTTCATAATTTTCATTTTCATCAACAAAACGGTTCTCATTTTCACTTTCATCAATAAAACGGTTTTCATTTTCATTTTCATCTTCATTTTCTTGAACAAAATGGTTTTCATTCTCATTCTCATTCTCATTTTCATCAAAAAAATGGTTTTCATTTTCATTTTCATCTTCATTTTCATCAACAAAACGGTTTTCATTTTCATCAAAAATATAGGTTTTGTTTTCATTTTCAAGAAAATGATCATTTTGATTTTCATTTGCAACAATTTTTTTTTCTTTTTTGTTTTCAACAAATTCTATAAATGTTTCATCTCTTTGAATATAGTCAATGTCAACATCATTAAGTCCAGCATCTTGTAAAACTTCTGCATACAAATTTACCATTTCACTAACATGTGGATTTGAAGACGTACCTGAATTTGTGCATATTGAAACATTCTCCATAGCATTCAAAGAGGGATTTGAAGACATAGTAGGACTTGTTTGTATAATCATATTCTTCTCCAAATTTAATCCTTGCAAATTACCTTCATCTACAACCATGGTATCCTCAATGTTTTCATCTTCAATAGTTGTTGAATTGGTTGCTCCGCCATCATTCATTGATTTAATTCTCATTCTTCTTTGTCTTTTTCTTTGTCTTTGTCTTTGTCTCTCTTTTTCTCTATTTGCTTCAACTTCTCAAAGATTTAATTTCTTTCTTCTCTTATTATGAGCTTTTTCTCCCATATTTATAAAATTGTCAAGCACAAATGAATGTTAATAGTGAAATACTTCAAAATATTCAATCCAAATTGGAAGTTGACTACCTATTAGGACAAAATTCTTCCTCTTGTGTTCCTCAAAACAAGTAGAAAACTACCACAATTCCACTTTAAAAATTGTTTTCTTCAAGCTTCCTTTGAAAAATTCAATCCATATTGCAAATTGAAACCTTTTGTTCCTCCAAACAAGCACAAAAATAACACAATTTCACTTCAAAAATGGTGTAGATGATGCTCCGTTTGATAAAATCAACCAAAAATAAAGTTCACCATCTGTAAATACAATAACTTATGAAAAATAATTCACTTTTAGTGCTCTTAGCTGTACATGTGAAGTTACAGACTTCACAGTAATTCTCCATAGTGTATTTAAATAAAATAAACGGGATCCCACTTACTATAATATGGGATCCCGATTATTAAACGGGATCCCATTCACAGAAATTGTATGTTGGAGCCATTGTAAAGGCAACGGGATCCCATTTATGAAATGGGATCCCGTTCCATTCACAACAGTCTGAATACTGCCAAGTGAGGAACGGGATCCCAATTATAATATGGAATCCCGTTTATTAATAAACGGGATCCTATTTTATAATCGGGATCCCGTTTTTCAAAATTTGAATTTTGTTTTTCATTGTGGTCGGGTTTTTGCCTTGGTTTTTGGTTCGAGAAAAGAATTGGAAGTTCGAACCTAGGCCTTCAACCTGGTTTGACCTGGAAGTTGAAGGTCCTAACAATGTCAAAGAAAAATATCGACTTTGAACAAATGGCTGACGACCTTTTTTGCATAATTTTTTGATGAAATTAAAACCCATTTTAGATGAAACAATGCCGATTCTAAATATGTAATTTGTTTTTCAATTGAATTATTTTTTCTATTTTTCAATTAATTTCTAATAAAATTGGTCCATAAACTTTAAATATCAGAGTTTTTTACTATTTTAAAAACTTTTGATCAACATAACATTTTGACAAACAGATTGCACGACAACAAACTTTAGATAATTATTTTCAATTTGAAAAAATAATGAAAAAATGATAAGTTTAGGTTATCTTATGCATGTTGTACATGACGATTTTTCAAAACGACAAATCTGCCTAATAAAAATTTAACAAAAAAATATTCAATAAAAAATTACAAAAAAATATCAAGAACAAGCTTCAGTGAGTCATAAAACTTTTCCCAAAAGGATTTAGAAAAATATGATAATTTAAGTCAAAATATGGATGTCGTACACGTGCATGGTATGGTAAAAAAAATGACTTTTAAACAGTGGTTTTTAGAAATTCCTATTAAAACTCAATTTGTACAATCTGGGTATTGAAATAAATTATATATTTGGAAACTAGACTCTGAGTACTACATTTTATGATTAGTGACTTGTTAAATATTTCATCTCTAAGTGCTTTAAATTTTAAGGTCAAATGTGTCAAATTTTGAAAATCAGGAAAAACACTTCCGCTTTTTGGCCAAAAAGTGGACTCAACTTCTTGCACACAAATAAAAATAAACCCACCAAAAAAATCATAGTATCAAATCCATGCAATACCATGCACACAAAATGTGAACCATAAATTAGACAACATATTTGAAAAAATCAACAGTACCTTATGGAAAATCAAGCAATAAAGCCTTGCACAGATCACAAACCACAAATCAAACAATATCCCCAAGGGTTTCTTCGACATGCACCTCTTCACATTTGCTTTGAACACACATCTTTTCGCTAATCTCCCTACACAAAAAATGGGAAAAATATAAGCACAGGCGACACTTTTCTTTTGCATTTCCAACCATCATCCCTTGCAAAAAACACAAAATAACCTCCACCCACCTTTGCAGAAGTTGCACAAAGCATAATCCAACTTGCACCCTCACATAAGCTTACCCTCATCCCTCTCAGCTCATATTAGGTATAGCAACAAAATGACACCAAACAATGCCTTATTGAAAATTTCCCAAACATTCATTTTGTTCCTCGAGGCATTAAAGGGCAGTTGTTATTATGACAATCCCCAGTACACACAAAGCATACAACAATTAATGGTGATGTGAACCAACATTTAATTTCTACAACCTTCTATATCCACGCGGCCCAACAAATGTCACCCTATTCCCAAAACAATCAACAATTGACTCCATCACCTTTTTCATGACCATCGGTAGGCCAAAAATTTGGGAGGTTGAAGAAAATTTCAGCCGGGTAATAACCCACCCACTACCTTTTTTCGATCACCAAAAGGCTGAAAACTAGCAAGGCTGATAGAAATTTTGAGCAAAGTTGACACAAATAGCCTATCAGCTGATTATATAGAAGATTAGATGGTTTGTTTGAAATATTTTTTAAAGTATTATATATATCTTTTTAAATTGTAATTGTCTTAGACAATTAAAATGATTAATGTTATGAAAATTTTTCTTCAAAGTGAAAAGAAAGTTATGGAAGTATTAAAAGGAGACATAAAAATAACGGATAATATGATCATTTGGTTAAAATAAAGATTAATGAAGAAAATTATTAAAAATATTATAAAAGAGAGGAATAATTATAGTTATTTAATAATAATAAGATGCAACCTTTGCCAAAGGTTATGATGGTTTCAAAACGAACCCTTAAGACTTATATAAAAAAAATAGTTAGACTTGGAAAGGGATATGGAGATCACTCAAGAAAAAAGATGATTGTTTGGTAGGTTATGGACATTTGAGGGGGCACACAAAGTGTGTCTTACTCTAGGTTTAGACCACACTCGAGATTGTCCTAGTCAAAGCTTTTGTGTAAGCACACTGTATGTTTACACATGTTCTTCAATGTGTGTTATAGCCATGAGGACCAATACCAATGAAATAATCTTGAAGTGAGAATGAGCTTTTCAAGTGCTATGATTCAAATAAGTACTGAACTTATTAAAATATATTTTAATTATGAATGAGATATAGTTGAGTCAATTCAATTGTTTTATGATGTTATTTTCTTCTTTTGATCATACTCGTATTGTCAAATATCAATTTGTATATTAATGATGTTGATTTGAATGTATTCAAGTATTAAGTTAGCTAGCATTGATAAATATGTATTTTATATATTTGAAATTGAAGTGATAGATATACTTTACAAATTTATATTTAAAACTTAGATAATAACATTAATAAATCCGCTGCCATATAAAATTAACTCTAATATATTAATCTATCCAATTCTATACTTGGAAAAAGTAGTGATACATTATGATATCAGAACCTCATTGAGATTCAAAGTTATATATTCAAGATAATATCATGTTAAGTACTCAATAATTCATATTAAATATGCTTAAAATTATAAAATTTTCACTAGACTTCTTGTTAACAATACAATGTCTATAAAAAAATGTGAACTATAAATTTTAACAAGTTGTTATATATTAAAAAAATAGACATAAAATATAATTATAGCAATATAAATAAATAAAATATAAAGACTTACATAACTATAAATATGAAATAGAAAACTGGTTATAATATATGAACGATGTGGTAGATCGAGGTTGCAGACAAGTCAAAGGGGTGTTCACAATAGAATGTATCCTTATATAATGGGAGGGCGTGTCTCCTAATAAAAATCCTTGATAAAAAATGAAAATAAGGAGTGGAAGGAGCCAATGTTTTGATCATTTGGTTATATTCTTATCCCTTTTCCTTGTTCAAAACCAATAAGTATATAATGGGAGGTTGTGTCTCATAAAAACCCTTAATAAAAAATGAAAATAAAGAGTGGAAGGAGCCAATGTTTTGACCATTTGATCATATTCTTATCCCTCGTTCAAAATCAATAAATATATAATGGAAGGTCATATCTCCTGATAAAAATCATTGATGGAAATTGAAAATAAGAAGTGCAAGGAACCAATGTTTTGATCATTTGGTTATATTCTTATAACCTTTTCCTTGTTCAAAACCGATAAGTATTGATCACACCCGTATTCCATTCAAGTAGATTCATTGTATGTGTCGCGGAATTGCGAGAATGTAGGAATTGTGACTCACTGGTGATGATTTCATCCAGGGTTATCAAGAATTAAACTAGGCTTGACTTTCTTATCATATTTATTGCCTCTCGCACCATCACTCGTTTTGAATAAACATATAAAATATCAAGAAAATTGGAGCTTAGACGTATTAAACATTTAGAATTTGGCATACAAGTTATCTAGAATTCAAACTCCTAGATCCCACAGAGAAATAATGTTTTTGAAATTTATGATCATCATTCCAGTGCAAGAGATTTTAGATAAAATGACAATGGGGAGGAAGACAGCCATATATCTCACTTGCTCTTCGTCATTTACCCTTTCCACTTCAGTTTTCATTTCAAGTAATTACTGCTCATGCCGAACAATTTTTAAGCCATACCTCATGCACATCGAACAGTCTAGTAATGGTTGTTATATTTATATTAGGGTGTTGAGGGCATCTCCCCTATCTATATGATCCGGTAAAGAGTCCATCCATTGGTTGTTTCTCATAAAATATCACACGATAAGTACCTCTTTATGTTTATGATTCACATGGAAACACATGAACAGAATGCCACATTTAGAGACATGACCCTTAGAGACATGACCCTAACACAAGGGGCCTTATAAGAGATGTACTCTTTTAGTGTGGAGCCACAATCTGCTCAAAGTTAAGAACACAAAGCCACATTTAGAGACATGACCCTAACACAAGTGGCCTCAAACTTTGAGAGATGCATTCTTTTAGTGAGGAGCCATAGTCTATATACAAATGCTCAAAGTTAAGAACACAAAGCATCATGAATGGTGAAGGAAAAATTCTTGTGGCAATTAATTTAGTTAGATATTGTTATGAAAGATGATGGAAACACTCATGTGCCTTAATGGAATTAAGATTCATGGTAAGATCTAAAAAATATAAAGTAGAATTTTCTTTTGACAAATTTAATAAATTTAAAATTGTGTTATATGGTTGTTCAAATTAGAGTTCCCTCAAGGTTAGTGGCACAAGTTTATTTTTTATTCAGATATGTATTTTTTAATTAAAATCTATTGTATAAAGTTATTAATTGCTCTTCATATTTCAATGTTGTATTAGGCATTATTACAAATTGACAAGATGTTGAAAATATACAAATTAATACAAAACATATTTAAACATTCTATAGAATATACAATAGTTATGAAATCACACCAATAATATATTACCATCCTATCCTTAAACAAGGTTACCATCTAGAGTGCCTTCAAAATTCAAAGTAATATTTGAGTAGGAAAATAATAATATGAAAGGGATAATTGCATGAAAATAGGAGTAATATTTGAGTAGAAAATTTGTAATATTATAAAATGGATAATTATTGAGCCACCTTACTACCCCTAGGCATACTATTTATGTTACATATACTTCTTTGCCTTAGATAAACCCTAATATTTGGTCTAGGTGATTGCTTGTGGTTGATCAAAGAGATACAATACGTATGATGAAGGAGAATAAATAAATGAAAGATATAAATTGTCTAGAAAGCAAGTGAATTTTCACATATAGTGGTATAATCTACATATTCTATAGATGAAATTTATGGATGGATGTGCATACAACCTTTGACAAAAAAAGGAATAAATTTATTATTCTTTCAAAATATTTCTAGGAAGGAGTATAATATATATATTCATTTAGAGGCTTTGTAAGTAAGAAAATAAACAAATCTTCAAATCATGTAACCATAAATGTATGACGAAAGTGTTAAAATAGAAAGACAATGAAAATATTGTAAGAATGGATGGTAAGAGAATGATGGGATCAAAAGTCTTCATATAAGAATATATAAATTTAGAGCATATAATTTAAATATGTCAAATGTGGGGTTATTCTTAATGTACACTTCTTTTAGTGGCTAAAGTTAAAATTTGACCAATAAAAATAAGACAACTAATTACCACTTTTGATAGGGTGTAAAGTATGACATTCAATTAAAGTGCTTGTGCTAACTAGCCTATGTGTTTGACTCAAAGATATTCTTTTATTGATGATTTTTATATAATTGTATTAGATAAGAGAAGTTATTCTAGACAAGTTTTTTGCTAAGTATTATTAATGTTCACGCAATAGTAAATATTAAAAATAATAATAGGACAATAAGATAATAGTAATCTATTTTTTGAATATGTTGGACTCTATAATTATTGAGAAAAGCAATGTATGTTTGATGACTAGTATTGCCTCATATATCCTAGATATTTATAATTAAGAAAGAGAAAAAAATACATCTCCTAAATAATTAAAAAATCATAAAATACATTTATTAAATTATGGAATCTTCATAAGTATGATAAAAGATAATAGTCAATGCTATCATTATATAATTGATTGTGCCCATTTTATGATTTTTATTCATACTAGCGATCTTGTACAATACTAAATGAGAAAATAATATATGGATTTAAAAGAATTACACAAACAAAATTATATTTAATAAGAGCTTGGAATCTATAGTTAAATATGAGTGTGATATTGATCCAAGTTATATTTTGTATTAGATTAGTATTGAAGTGACATAGTGGAAGTGTGGTGGGCTAATAACCCACATGTCCTAAACTAATTTGTCTTAAAATTGGTAAAATATTAAGTTATTATAATACATTGGTTAAACAATTAAAATGGTTTACAAGATAAGGAAATAAAATATTTCTCTTAGCCTTATACATAGGGACATACCAAAATTTTATAGGGGGAGAGTAGGCCTTCAAAATTTCCATAAATAGGAATTAGTTATTTGTGTGAACATATTATACATAAATTTAGAAGTGTTGTAATATTTTATTAATAAATGATAATTATTTATTATTATTTTATTTTGGTTAAGATGTCTAATGAGATTACAATATTTTATTTTATTGTACTTTGTTATTGTACTTGATCAACCCAATAACTTTGCACATGTTGTAATTCTTGGATGTCATATCATGTTATTTACCTATGAGTCTATGACAAGGTGTTATGTGTTAAAAAGATATTTTTAGGTGTTATAAAAATTCTATTGATAGTAATAGGATATTTTATATTACATTATTATTATATTTAAATTTTTCTGAAAATCTTGTTTAAACAATTGTGTGAAATGATATTTACTTTATTTAAGGATATTATGTATTTTTTCCAATTTGATTATTTAGGAAAAGAGGATACTCATGTAGTCTAGAATGCATGGTTAACATCTTGGAATTTTCTTGAATGCTAGTAATAGGTGACTTCATAACACATGTTTTGCATATTATTAACTAATTATCTTCTATATAATAATATAATTATATATACATACATATATACATACATATATACATACATATACATACATATATATACATACATACATACATACATACATACATACATACATACATACATACATACATACATACATACATACATACATACATACATACATACATACATATATATATATATAATAAAACATCTTTTTGCAATAAGAGTCTATGAGAATGGGAAAAGTTCAAAAAGTTACAAGATGAAATATTTAGTATATAAACCTACATTAGCTCCTTGTAAAATAATTATTTGCTTCATATAGTTGTAATCTTGTTATTTCTTAGAGAAGTATTTATATTGATCTAATTTAAAATTAAAAGAATTGATAAGATCTAGAAATTATGAAATAAAAATATAGGTGAAATTAAAGTGAGATATTTATGAATCTAGTGATTATTTTTGTGAGTTGTGATGTAGATTTAAGATAACCTACTGAGGACAAAAATTAAATTACAAGGGGAGAAATTTTATGAAAATTTTCCCCAAAGTGGAAAGAAAGCTATGAAATATTAAAGGGAGATAGAAAAATAAAGGATAATATGCTCATTTGGTTAAAATAAAGATTAATGAAGAAAAACTATTAAAACTCTTATAAAAGAGAGGAATAATTATTCGTATTAAATAATAAGAAGATGCAACCTTTGTGAAAGGGTGTGATGGTTTGGAAACCAACCCTTAAAGACATATAAATAATTTATTTGAGACTTGGAAAGGGGCATGGAGATCACTCAAGGACGAGGAAGATGGTTTGGTGGGCTATGGACATTTGATGAGGGGGCACACAGAATGTGTCCAACTTAGGGTAGAGAGTACACTCAACATTATCCTGACCAAGGCTTTGATGCATTTACATGGTGCATAAGAACACTTTATGTTTTTACTCATGTTCTCCAATGTGTCCCATAGCTATAAGAACCAATACCATTGAAATCTTCCTAGAGTGAGAATTAGTTTTACAATTGCTATGATTTAGATAATTATTTAACTTATTAAAATATATTTTAATTATGAATAAGATGGATATAATTTACAAATTTGTATTTAAGACTTATATAATAACACTAATAATTCTGTTACCATATAAAATTAACTCTAATATATTAAATTCATCCAATTCTATATTTGGGGAAAATTAGTGTTACAATTAATTATATGATTAAACATGATAATAAGACAGTCAAATTTAGGTCTTGTTTGGAGATATAATTTATAGAAAAGTGAATATGAGCAATCATATTTGTTGTGTAATGTACATGTTGATAAATATTTCTATTTACTACAGTGAAACAAGGAACCATGAAATTCAAAAGAAACAAAAATAAATTATAAATTATTTTTTAATGTAATTCACAATACAAAGGGGACCTAATAAGGAGTTGGCATATATTACTCTAAAAATTCCTATTGAATTTTTTTTGTCAATATCATAAGTGACCATTCTCCCTTCTCATGAGCCAAATGTATGCACTATCCTACATCTTAGCATAACATTGGTAGTTGAAGTTTAGAGAGATGTGTAGATTTGACAAGCGCTAGATTCAAGAGATTATAGTGAACAAAAAACCTTGGTGACCAATGTCTTTGATGTCTATCAATACTCTATCAAGCGTAAGATCTTGGGATTTATGGATTTTCAAAGCCTATGACGTCATAAGTGGGACTTGGTGGTGAACACCATGAGTAATGAGAAGAATTAATACATGACATGGGTCTACCACGACTACTCTTTTATTATTCATCATCTTCTACTTACTTCTACAATTACATATTGCATTAGCATCATCTACCATATAGCATATGATCAAAGTAAAAGTAGAAAATTAGTAATATAATTATATAAAATATATCTAGTATTATATAAATACAATTATTTATCTTGATAGTGAATTTATGTTGAATCTATTTACTATTCAATAATTATTATATAAAATTAATAAATAAAATTCTATCTTAACAATTGTCAATAATACAATAGAAGTTGACAAAGAAACATTAGAATTTTTAAAGTTGATTGCTATATTAATTACTTAATTTTTATTGATTGTCAAAATGACACATCAAGATATGAACAATAGTAAAACTTTTTCTCTCCTTAAATAGATAGATAACTCTTCAAGTCTTAAATCACTCAAACATTTCAAAGGTCTATTGTATTGTTGCTATGCAAAGCCCTTAATTTGGTCTCTCCTTAAAAAGATAGGTATATCATCAAGACTTAAATCACTCAAACATTTCAAAGGTCAATGGTTTTGTTCCTATTAGAATACCTTTTCAATGATTTTTAGATTTTCTAAATTTACAATTATCAATTTTACTATGCTTTCAATAATTTCATTCAATTTGTAGTTATTTTAATCTAATTTTTATTCTTGACTCAATACTTCTATAAATGTATAATCTCAAGATAAAATTGATTATTTAACAATTGAACCCATATGAATCCAAGACAATATTTATTTTATTCTAATATAAATTAAGGTTATTTGAAATATACTCTTAAATTTATCTAAATAATAAGCATCGAAAAGACTAAGATTAAGGAAGAAAAATAAATCTAAGTTTTCCTAAAATCTTATGTTTGATTAATAGAAGAGATAACTTCAACTTTAATCTATCTACAACTAGACTTATCCTCACACAATCTCAGGCTAAGGTAATTCAAGTTTTAAAAATGTTTTGATTAACAATATTCATGAACAAAAGATCACCATTTATAATAATTAATTGGATCATATATCTTTAAAATTGAATTGCAAACATAAAATGTTCAAACCTTCACACTATAAAATTAAGAAGGAAAACTTGAAATATAAACAAAATTTTATTTACAAGTCCTATATCTATATTTATTTTAATCTATTCTATCTAATGTATCATTTTTTTACAATGTATATATTTAAATCATTCCCTTGAGTTGAAGATAATTACATTCGCTCTTAAAGACCTTTATTAGTCCCTACTTTAGTAGAGGCTTATTTTTTTGCTTGATCAATTTGAATAATGACTGCAAATTGACAACTTGAAGGGGAATATTTGAAATGTTTGTTATAGTTTTAACTTTGGGAATATTTGGTTGTCCTCACATACCTAGTTATTTTACTCTTCATTTATTTTAAAGAAATAACAAGTTGGTGAAGAATTATTAATATCTTTGGAAATTTCCTTTCCTTGCCAAACCTTTTAATTATTATTATGCAAAATGGAATATATGTGTATAAAAGTTTTAGAAATATTCCTTGTAATATGCAACCTCTTATTTTTGTTTCAATGTCATTAAATGTTTTTTATAAGCTTGCATTAGGTTAGAATTTAGAACAACTACTTGAAGTACATTGCTTTTTACATTCTGTTCTACCTTCTTTGAATAGACTTCAAGCATTTAGAAATGATTAGGAATGAAAGCTATAAATATATCCAACAAAACACAAAGAAATGAATTGTTTCAATTCATAGCCAATGTGACTTAGCTTATATATCTAACAAAACACAAAGAAATGAATTGATTCAATTCATAGCCGATGTGACTTAGCTTTCTTGAGGTCTATGTATAATGAATCTTGAGTAAACATTGCTTGTAATGCTAGAGTCTTCTATAGCTTGGGTATTGACCCTCAGGTAAACATCACTTTCCCCAGTATTTGAAATTTCTACAATCATGTCATGTCACAATTGTTCTCATCCACATGCCTCTACATTATCACACTACATCCATAGAAAAATATGATACTCATGTTGACTTATATCCCTTTAATCAAATTGTAAAGAACACTAGGAATTTAAGGTTCTCATTGTGGGTATTTAAGGTTCTTGTTGTGGCTTATTTTCAACAACCCCCTTAAGCCACTCTATAGATGATTGGGGCTCCTAACCTAGTCTGATTCTAATACCATGTTGAGATTTTTCATAGACCAACTATGAATTGAACCTATGACCTTGCATTTGCTACTAGAGTACTCTACCATTAAGCTGCTTGCCCCTTTGTGGCTAGTATATATTTGGTCTAGGTGTGACTTATTTCCACCACCCCCTTAAGTCACTCTATATATGTTTGGGGCTTCTAGCTCGGCTTAGATATAATCCGATGTTGAGATTTGACATGGACCAGCTAGGACTTAAACCTAAGACATTTGATTGCTATATCAAAGTGCTCTACCACTAACTACTAGCCCCTTTGTAACCAGTCCATCTATAATCCAAATGTGACTTATTTCCAACATATTATACAATATAATATTAATTTAATATATTACACTTGAGAATCTTAGTAGTGTTAGTTTAAAACATAAAAATTTATAGATCAACTTTACTCACAAAAATGAGCTAAACAACCACCGCAAAAGGACTGTATTACAAGCTTGAGATATTCACTAACCATGAAATGAACTATTCGCTTCCTTTAACAGAACAAGAGAAATATTACAATCTATTTTATTTTAAGACAGAACCATATAATATTGTGGGCCAATCATCCGCAGCGTTGGCGGGGACTGCAGCTGCACCGTAGCCCTCGCTAAAATGGATTATTTCTGAGTAAATGGTCAAACATGAATTAATATCCACCACGAAGATGCCCTCTTAATATCTCCTATCCATTTGCTCCAGTTTTCCTATATTAGAAGATAGTGATGACTTGATATTATGTTTGAAGTCAACCACATTTCGACATTTTATCATCGCCTTTAATGAATTTGTGGACTTTTTGCTCTGTGGAATGGTCGGATCTTTGAAGATAACTGAATACCAATTTACATCCATGAAACTGTTTTTATTGTTACCACATTTACTGGTGGAATCTAACACAAATCTGGATGCATTTAAATCTAGTGTGGAAATTGTTGTTAGAATATTAATTTCAACCATCAATATTAAATGAATCTCTTGTGGTTTCTTAGTCTGGTGTGTTCTACCACCTAACCAATAGGAAATAGGTGAAGCCATTAAATGCTATATGTCGGCTTTTCCTATCTAGAAACTTCTTGTAATTCCTGAACTCCTCTATAAAAGAGGACTAATGTAATCAATTTAAGCACACTTGTGATAATATCTTGTCTCTTCTGCCCCACCTTCAATTTCACTGTCCGTGCAACATTCTATTCCACCTTTGCATAAACTTCAATTATTTAGAAAAGGTCAATAATGAAAACTATGAATATATCCAACAAAACACAAAGCAATGAACTGTTTCAGTTCGTAGCCAATATGACTTGGCTTTCTCGAGGTCTATGGGTATTGACTGTCGGGTTAACGCTAGCGTTTTCTACGTCGCCTTCCATGCCCCGCTATTTGAACTTTCTACGTTCATGACGTGTCACAATTGTTGAACTTTCTACAGTCATGGCGTGTCACAATTGTTCCCATCCACACATCTCTACACTATCCACAAAGAAGAAGATTGATACTAATGTACACTTATATCCCTCTTGATGAGAGCGATATGAATTAAAGTATGTCGTTGTGGGTATTTAATTTTGTAGCTCTGGGTGCTATTTCACTACACTCTGCCATTATGTCAGTGTTAGCTTCAGATTTGGAAGAACAAGGCAATGACATTGAAGTCAACTCATGTTTTGAATATTGTATACGTTTGATCCAATGAAAGAAAATGTGTCATCATCAACCCTATCTACTCTAAAGTTTGTGGTATTCAATTTTCTAAAATGTAATCCAATTTTCAATCAACTTTTAGTGTCAATATCATCAGGTTTTTCCCTATTTTGAAGATGCAAGAACGTCTCTAATCTTATCTGAACTATAATAATCAAAGTCATGTGTAAAATTCTATGGTCTTGTATCTTGGATTATTGACTACTGTTTGATTGGAATGCAACTGATATCATTTTATTGTAACCAAATAAAATTGAAAGGATAAGATCAAAGAATAGTTGTGGTTTAAAGAAAAATCAAAGATATCATCTTAAATGTGAGGATGTAATTTCTCTATTCTTGGTGTATGAACTACAAATCCACTGATTCTCAAAAGAGATACGTAACTGGGGACATTACAAAATGAACCTTCAAAATTTAATTCGAGCCTAAGAATAACCCTAACATTTTGAGTCTATTGCATTCTAGTGTAAGTATATGATTTGTGGCATAGAGTTTTCTACACAATTATAATTGGAAAAGCCATAAAATTGACAATTCTAATTTAATTGGAAGATACTTGACTAATTAAATTAATAATAATTGTGAAAATGAAAATAATAATAATTAAGTAGTTGTTACAACTCTATAATCTATTTTATTCTTTAACTAGAATATATCATAATATACACCAGTCATCCAGAGCCTTTAGCGGTGCTGCAGCTACACCACAACCCTCATCACAATTGAATTAAAAGATCCTTAATCAATTAAATTAATGCACAACTATGATTAAAAAAGCAATTAAATTGACACTGCTAATTTAATTCAAAGACACTTGATCAATTAAATTAATACTAATTGTGAAAAAAAAAAATTAATAATTAAAAAAAGCTATTACAACTCTACAATCTATTTTATTCTTTAACTAAATCCTATCATAATATACATGGTGCTTCAGCTACACCACAACTCTCATCACAATGAATTATTTCTGAGTAAATAATCAAACGTCAATTAATGTCGTCCACCATACCATTGATTATACCATTATGACAATAACAAAATTCGCTTACATCCCCCTTAACATCCCCTATCCATTAGCAATTCATACATTTATGTGTGAAGTCATCCATATTTTTACATGGCTTTTAACGAATTTATGGACTCTTTATTCTATGTGGAATGGTTGAAGCTTTGAATTTAACAGACTTCCAACTTACATTTATGAAATTATTTCGATTGTTGCCACATTTTCTGGTGGTATCCGAATTCTCTAGCAGCCTCCTTCAATTATGTTGATAGCATCCCCTTATCTAGCACACATTTTGGTGCATTTAATATGTCCCTTTCACACATGAATATTCATGTCCACATGGGTAGCCTTGCTATTTATCTAACACCATCCCTTTTCCCAGTGTGGAAATTCTACAGTCCCTACAACATTTTGTTCTACCTTCTTTGCATAGACTTCAAAGTCATACAAAAAAATTTCATGATTTCACACAAACAATTTATTTGCTCATACAAGCTGAGAAAACTGTTTGGCAGATGTTCAGCGTTCCCTTTGGGATGCATAATAAGAGACTAACCACCTCTCATGCGATCCATGTCTCTATCATTTGTATCAGACGTTGATAGATCAATCTTTTAACACAACAGTAAACTAGAACCTATGTAAACCCAACAGCATCCACAGTTATCCTATAACACACCGATTGAAACTACAAAGCTCCAGCCAACGCATCACTACATCATGACAAAATCTTGTGACAGAAACATTGGACAATTCTTATATTTATAAACTAATCACATGTTACAAGATCCCAAGAGCAAAATATGGTCGCAGCTGCAACTAGTGTAAAGATTTTACCTTTCCTTCCAAAATATATAACATACAGTCTTCAGTAGTCGACAACAAAATCTTACATCCTTGGCAACAAGATCATAAAGAATGTAACAAAATCTTACATCATTGACAATCGCTTGTTAGTCCTGGAATCACAATCAGAGTAGATGTTGACTCATTCTCAGTTCTGTAGGTCTTTGAACAATATCAATATTTAGAAAAGTAAAAAGATTAATAATTGTGCAACCTTTGTTAGTGCAGGAAACATTACAATTTGCTGCAAAATTTCCATCACTGATATCCAAACTGTAACTCTAGGACGCTTACATTCAAGCTTAAAAAGCACAAAAATTAGAAAGAAAATCGATCACAAACTGGTTACTTACTTTCTCCTTATATGCAATTTTTACCTATGATGTTTTCTATACTTTTATCCATTTATTATTTCTTTATTTTCAAATAATTCAATTTTATTAATATTAATACATCTTTTTAAAAAACGAATGAATTTGAAAATGAAACCATTTAAAAATGTTATCCTTAAAAGATTTTGACAAACAATTATTTGCAAAAGGTCAATAATTAAAGCTATGTATATCCAACAAAATACAAAAACATTGACTCTCCGGTAAAAGTCGCTTGCAGGGCTACTGTCTTCTACGTCTGCTTCTATCCCTTCGAACAGATCAGAAAGGACAATAGGAATCTGATTCTATAGTTAAGGTAGTTAATTTTATAGTTGCGGATACCATTCGCCATTATTTCATGATACAGTCATTTCTTCAACTACCGTGCTGACTTGTTCAATCACTGACCAAACCCTATCTGCTCGAATTTAGTGAGCAGTATCAATTTAACACGTTTCTTTTCACTTATATCTATAACAAAACATGTATTTAGAGGTCAATATTTTTTTAAAATACATGATGAAATAATTTTTATTTTAAATAAATAAATGGAAATGGTCAAAAGAGGTATGGGAAGAAAAGATCATGTCTTTTACAAAGTGAGACGTGTGTCTTTATTTAGTGGAATGGTTGAAACAAAAAGATACCTTGTTTTGGATTTTATACATAGTGGGACGGTTGAAACAAAAAGATAGGTTGTTTCAGATTGTAAAGCTTATAAAGATATCCTGATCAAGTACATAAACAATTTAACAAATCTAAAAAAAAATAAAAAATTATAAGAATTTAATTTTATGTCTATAATATTTAATTTTGTCATTATTGGTATCATTGTAATGCGCTCTGTCATTACTTCAATGTTAACTTCAGATTTTAAAGTCAAGTCATGGTACAACTATTACTTCACCTACTAGAACCAAAGCCTAGTGTGTGTAAATTTAGTCCTCGCTAGCCAATTTAAGATTTTGTTTTATCCTTTTATATTAATAATAAAATGTCTATTTAGAGGTTAATGCTTATTGAATATCAAAAAATTTCTTCTTTTAATTGAAGATGAATTTTCATTTTCATTGTTTTTATGTGAAATAAGTAGAAGGAAAATGTCAAAAGAAGTATTTTGAATAGTGAGAAAAATATCCTATTTTAGATTGTAAAGCTTACATAGATATTTGAATCAAATACATAAATAATTTAACAATAACTTCTTTTGAGGACTTAGGACTAAATAATTTAACAATAGCTTCTTTTGAGGACTTAGGACTTATTCAATGAAAAGATGGTTGAAAGAACGAGAAAATTCATTACGAAGTTGAATGGCATAAAATCAGTACTCCACGAAGCAAAACTAGTAGGATCTACTCTCATAGACCATGTTTTAACCTTGTGAATATTTCAAATCTTCTACTCTATTCAACTACTGGAGTTCTGAAGGATTTGAAAATGGTGAGAATGATTGTAGCCAAAACTTGGTTAAGAAATTCTCTCTTGCCCTTTGCTATGTATATTCTACTGCATAAATGCCAATCGTCGACTATCGACAGGGGAGACACACTTCCAGTAGGGACTGCCCTCGTCGGAAATCAAACCCTGGTCTCAAAGAATCGCACGTTTGCATTGGGATTTTTCAGTCCCAAGGACAGCAATAACTGGTATATTGGCATCTGGTATGCCAGAGATTCGGAGAAAACTATTGTTTGGGTGGCTAACCGCGAAAAACCTCTGAGAAACATGCCGGGAGTTTTAAATTTATCAAGAGATGGTTATCTCCGACTGTTTGATTTACATGGACGATCAATTTGGTCGTCCGATAACAGCTTGAAGGCGTCCCGGGCATCAATTATGGAATCGGGTAATTTGGTTATGGTAGGAATCCGTGCCGGCAATATTTCTGAAATTGTTTGGGAAAGTTTCCAACATCCGGTAGATACATGGTTGCCAGGGATGCAGATATGGAAAGGAATGAAATTAACTTCTTGGAAGAGTTCTGCTGATCCGGCACCTGGACCTTTCTATTTCCAAATGGATCCCTCACCAGGAAAGACTCAGTTTTTGCTGTTCTCTAATGACAGTGATCCGTACTGGTCTAGCGGAGAGTGGACTGGAGAGTATTTCGCAAATATGCCAGCATACGCCATGCCGGGGTCTGGTGTTAAAGTGGTGTTTATAACGCTTTCTCGTTCAAGAATGTACTGCACATATACCACAAGCAACGGTATTATAATGGGACGCTCAATTGTGCAAAAGAATGGTGAAATGCAGGCGTACGTTATGATGCAAAATGGTGGGTGGCTGCAGTATGGGGTCGTACCCATGGATCAGTGCACTGTTCATGGTGCGTGTGGGGCTAATGCAGCGTGCATTGGCTATACAAAGTTGAGTTCCCATGTCACAGGCAATGCCAATGATTCATGTACATGTCTGCAGGGGTTCAGGCCCAAAAACAACCGTGCTTGGGATTCTCAAGAGTGGTGGTTAAGTGGTTGTGTTCGTCGAAGTCCATTGCAGTGCTCTGTCACAAATTCTACCGACGTGTTTGTGGAAGTGAAGGGCAAGCGTTTGGCCGACGATCAAGCGGCTCCATATCCCAAGGAGCAAACTCTGAATGGATGCGAACTTGCCTGCCTCAACAACTGCTCGTGCATGGCCTTTTGGCTCAGTAACTCATCTCTTCCTCTATGTCGATTGTGGTTTGGGGATTTGATGAATGTCCGCGACTCATCCGGCGGGCAGTCGTTCTATCTCCGTTTGGCAGCTTCTGAGTTACGAGATTCGATATCCAAGCGAAGCAATAAATCCTCTGGCCTTCACATTTTGCTTCCTGGGGTCGCTGCGGGTTTTGTTCTTGTTCTTGTTCTTGTTCTGGCCGTGTTTATTATGTGGAAACGTGGAAGACTTAACCAAGATGACGTCCAAGATGACGTCACCACGTCGCTCAGAACATTCACTTTCCGAAGGTTGCAGGTTGCAACCAAGAATTTTAGGCATAAGCTGGGAAGCGGATCATTCGGCTCTGTGTTCAAAGGAACTCTGCCAGACAAAACTCTGATCGCTGTCAAAAAATTAAAGGGTTTAGCGGGAACAGAAAAGCAATTCCGTGCAGAAATAAGTACCATTGGTGAAATACAGCACGTGAATCTGGTCAGGCTGTGGGGATTTTGTGCGGAGGGATCTCGAAGGCTACTCGTTTATGAGTACATGCCCAACGGTTCTCTTGAATCATTCCTGTTCAGTGGGAATGACGGAGAAGCGCGTGGGAAATTGTTGAATTGGAAAACCAGATTTCAGATAGCGTTGGGCACTGCACGAGGATTAGTTTATCTCCACGAGGAATGCAGAGATCGCATCATTCACTGTGATATTAAGCCAGGAAACATTCTCCTTGACGCCGACTTTTGTCCCAAAGTAGCCGATTTTGGGCTGGCAAAGCTGGTGGGTAGAGATTGCAGTCGCGTACTGACCACCACCAGAGGAACGATAGGTTAATTAGCTCCAGAGTGGATCTCCGGTGTTCCCATCACTCCTAAGGCGGACGTATATAGCTTTGGCGTGACACTGCTGGAGATTATATCAGGACGAAGGAATATGGACCTCAATGCGCCCGAGCCTAGCGCCTATTACTTCCCTCCCTGGGCTGCCGATCAATTCCACAGAGGAAACCTAATGGCAATTGTTGATGGGAGGATATCAGGTGAGGCAGATGCTCAAGAGATGAGAAGGGCTGTTACAGCAAGCATATTATGTGTCCAGAGAGACGAAAATGTTAGACCAACCATGGCCCAAGTCGTGCAAATACTCCAAGGGGCAGTGGAGACATACGCACCAGAATCTCAGGCGTCTCTCGACAATCTTCCAGATCACCATTGAATCCAGGAAGATGGCAATCTTATTCAACGGTTAGTCATTTTCTAAAAAGCTTCTATGCCTGGTCATTGTAATAGTAGTTAAAACTAGAAGTTAGCCATGTTAATACCATCTTTCTAGATTTATTAGCAGAAATGAGCGATGGAAACTGTCACAATATTTTTATAATATTGTTTAAAAATAATTGTTAATTTTCCTTAGTATTTGGGTGTGGGATTGATTACTTATTCATTAAGTGCAACTCAAATAAGTCTCTACAAATATACAAACATGGATAAAATGTTTTATCTTTCAAATTTCTATGCATAGCAAACCTGATCAATTTATCTACTACAACTACAAAGAGAATTATGTTTATTCTTAGATTTTCGAAATTAAGAAATAAAATAATAGGTGGTATTATTTTCTCGTAGTTTCTGGGGCTTTGTTAAGTCTATATATTAAAAGCATGGGATAGAGGATTCATGAAAGGTGTTTTTTAAGATTATAATGTTAGCTTTCTACTAGAAGAAGTGGATGTTGATATCCACGAGTTAAGGAAGGAGATTGATATTGTATTGTGACTATTTGTTGAATAATATATTAGTTAATTTCTTTAGAAGGTATTTTCTTCTTGAAAAGATTTTTCCAAGATATATATGTGCCATTTTATTTTTCATGGATATTTCTAGTCTATCTCTCTTTTCTTTTTTCCTATTTTTTTTACATGTTGGAACACTATTGATTTCTTTTATAAATTTGATTATTGTATTATTCTCTTCAAAGAGTTGATGTGGAAATACTTGCATTCTTAATAATTATGTTCAATCTCTTTAAATTGCAAGGGGAACAAAGAAAAGGTGATAAAGTGTTTTGAATGTGTTTGAATGTGGTTTGTACGTGCTTGCATGTTATGGATCCATAGTCATTTGGTTGTGAGTATTCCTCCATTATTGATTTCTTAGCTTACCAAGTTTGTGAGAATCTATTGGAAATGGATATTTTTCAATTCATCATTGTATGAGTAGGATATTACAATGGATCTAGTAGTTATTTAAATAAATAATATAGTAAGAACTGTACTAGAATGGTAGAGAATCTCAATAGAAACTATGTTGGGTTGTCGAAGATAAAGGTGGTGGAACTTGGAGCTGGTCATGTGTTTGCACATTAAATGGTGGTGACTAACCTCTAATATAGTGTTAATGTTTCTTTGTCCTATGGTCATGTGTGGTGAAAGAGTGTTCATGTTGGGTGCCTACTTTTCTAACATTTCTCTTTAGTTTTATTTTTAGAAAATCTTGCTACACATTGAAAAGGAAAAAGAAAAATAATTAGAATAAAGTTTATGGTGATTTTAATGTTTTCTCCTTTTTTTTTTCTTTTTGATACTACAAGGGTGTCCTCGCGACCCAACCCAATGACATTTTCTCCTTTGTATTTAATGTTTATTCCATAATCTATATAAAATTATAGAATAATGTTCCAAATATTTATTTGAATATTATGAAGAAGTGAATAGTGTTGACAAGGGCATATCTTTTTTTTTATGTGCTAGTTATTTTTAAATACTATGTATCATTAATTTTTAATATTTTGATGCAAAAAATATTGTCAAATTTATGGTAAAGGATAAGATTTTTTTTTAACACACTCATATCATTACACTCCACCTCTTGTTGGCATTATAGAATGACTCTCAAT
Organism: Sequoia sempervirens; assembly: GCA_007258455.2. Lineage (NCBI taxonomy): Eukaryota > Viridiplantae > Streptophyta > Pinopsida > Cupressales > Cupressaceae > Sequoia > Sequoia sempervirens. The sequence goes on from VDFB02047230.1 coordinate 134,986,027, forward strand.
ATTGATAAAGATTTATTATTATAATATTAGAATTTAAACACTTTCAAATTGAAAATTAAAATTCAAGTAAATAAAATTCAAAACATTACTACACCAATATCACAATTAAAAAATTAAGTTGTGCTCTTATCGAGGCTAGACTTCTTAATGTATCTTAGAAACTATTGCTAAGAATTTTTAGGAACTTAATCATGAGCAAGATTAAAAGTTGAAGCTCTAATTTACTAAGAAGCTAGTGATTTCATAATTACTTTTAGATACAAGGAATGGAAAATTCATAATTATTTGATTAAATCTAAAACAATATATTGGAAAGAATTTTAAAAAATATAGATGAGTGACATGTGGTAGCAAAAAATTAGGAACCATGAGAGGAAAACTTTTAACCCTACCCCAAAGACACTTTATTAAATACATAATATAAAATTTAGGGGCTCCTATTCATTGCACAAGATTTTATTTTATTTTATAACATATTTTTTTCTTCTCATAGGACTCCCTATTTCACTTAAAATAGTTTAGTTCCTATAGCAACTCCATGGGACCCCTTAAAGAGTTTTAAAAAAAGTATTATTAATATGAAAAAAAAATCATATACAAATTATAAATGTATCTTTTAATTTTATACATATACATATATATATATATATATATATATATATATATATATATATATATATATATATATATATATATATATATACTTGTCATAATTTATAGATAAAATATGTAAACATGATGAAATTGTTGTGGATCACATCTATATCCAAATTATGCATCACTTGGGATGAACATTATAAAATGTCAACAATTTTTTTTTACATAAATTTTTCCAAAGATCTTGCTCTCTTATCATAAAATTTTGAAGCTAAAGATATATACTAATTAGAAAGTTAGACAATAAATTTAGTATAGGAAACATATAAAATAATATTTGGAAATATGTATGTAAGAAAGTATATTTTATTCAACTTGATCAATTACCTCACACATAAATCTAGCATTTTAGAATGTCCAAAAAATAAGATCCATACACAACCAAATTAGTAATAATACAAATAACAAGGAATAAATCTCTCAAAGATAAAATCACATGACTATGCTTCAATTTTACCCACCCTAGTTTACAATTTAAAATCTTTGTGTAAAGGAAAATTAATAGAATTACTAAAAACATACTTAGTTAAAGAAGAATCCTACCATGAGGTCTTATGGATTTTTAATAATAAGCAAGATTAAAACTTTAAGCTCCAATTTACTAAGAAGCTAGTGATTTCATGATTTTTTTAAGCAACAAGGAATGCAAAATTTATAATTACATCATTAAATCTAAAAAGTTATTGGAAAGAATTTTTAAAAATATAGATGACTAACATGTGGCAGCAAAAATTTAGGAAGAGGAGATGAAATATTTTAATCCTACCCCAAAGGAACCTAAATATATAATATAAAATTTAGGGGCTCATATTTATTGCACAATATTCTATTTTATCTTATACCATATTTTTTTCCTTCTCACAAAAATAGTTTAGTTCTTATAGCAACTCCATGGGACCCCCTAGTGAGTTTTAAAATAGTATTATTACTAGCAGTTCTGTGTAGTAACACACAACAATGAGCCAATATGTGGAGAGGAACATGAAAGGCAAGCGATGTGCAAAAAGTGAGAGTGGAAGAAGATTAGAATGCCAATGGCATAACTGGGCATAGTAGCTATGGAATGCATATGCAACATTGGGTATATGTTGTAGGAAATGTGGACAACATAGTTACATATTAGGGAATGCAACAAAAATTACACCTTATAGAAAATTGAAAGAATAAAGAACTTTCAAGAACATGAGGTATATGTTGTAGATAGCGAGAATGAGGAATGGCTTATAGGGAGGAAGATAAAGTGTATAATAGTAACTATATCATTGCACTCCATGCATACCCAGACAAAAGAAGCCATAAATAAATAAAAAAATGTTTTAGTAACATTTATAATCAGAAGTATTTCATTTTAAAAATTCTTCTATGATGAAGGAGAGAAGACATCAGCACAAGTACGGGTGGGAAAAAAAGGCATTTTGAAAATCCAAGTAATGGAGAAGGAGGCAGAGTAAGATCAGAGAAACCTAGAATGAATCATGAGTCAGAGAAATCTCAGACGAATCAGGAGCTAGAATCAAGTAAGGAGCAAGGTGAGACAGATCGGGATGAGGTGGATTCTAGAAAGAAATTATAGGTGGAACCAGGTGGAAAGGATATTCTGGTGGCTAACTCAGCAATATCCCCTACCAGCCAAAAAAATGAGAAAGCAAAAGAGGCGGCGAGGACCACTATAGGCATTGGAGGTAATCGCAAACCCTGGACTTCTCTGTTTGGGGTAAAACCAAATGGAAAATCATCTTTCTATTCAGTGTAGAACATTTCTTCCTTGGAAAAAGGTAAGTTTTCTATCTCAGTGCTAGATTCACTTATTGGTTATAATATAGCTTTAATGGAGAGAACTTTCATTGGGAAGTTTATGGGCCCTAGCCCAAACATTGAGGTGGTTAGGGAGTTTGTTAAAAATAAAAGGAGAACAATTGGAAAAGTCTTAGTTGCTGCTCTTCCAAAGGGGTTCTTTGCGTTTGAATTCTCTTGTAGAGAGGACATATTGGCTATTAGAAGTGGGGGTCCTTGGGTCATAGGGAAATCTTCCCTAGCTCTAAAGAAATGGTCCTCTAACTTGGACCTTTTGGATTCCATTTTCGAGAATGTCCTAGTTTGGGTTAGACTTTCGGTCCTTCCCTTGGAATACTAGAATGAGGATATCTTTTATGGTATTGCAAGTTCCTTTAGGGAGCTCCTTTCTATTGACTCAATGAAAACAACTAGAAAGAGACGGGTCTTTGCTTGAATATGTGTGGGGATTTCTCAGAATGCTAACCTTCCCTCATCGATTAAGATCCAGTTGAAACTAGGGTCCTAGAAGCAGGATATAAAGTTTGAAACGATCTCATTTGCCTATTTTAGGTGTAGAAAATTGGGGCACTGGGCAAAAAAATGCCCCTTAAATACCACCAAAGAGAGAAAAAATAGCAGGTTCTCTGAAATCAGTGTGGCAAAAGAAATCAGGAGGAGATAGCTTGGAAAATAAAGAGTCTAATGTTCAGAGGACTTCTAATAAGGCTAAAGAAGTCATGGAAGATAATGGAGAGATCCTGCTGGAACTCCAACAAATGAATCTTGTGAAGACTTCACTCACAAAGGAAAATGAATCTAATGAGGGTCACTCGGTGGGGGAAGAAAATATGAACCATAAGGAAAAATCCTTTTTCCAAAGACCAGTCCCAACTGAGAAAAATGATGAAACTCCGGGTCTGGAGGATATTCCTATTCAAGGTTTGTCTCTAGAACTAAACATCCCTCTCCCTTCTTCAGAAGGTCCCTTTCCTCCAGGTACAGAGCAATCTAAAAATCCTAACTCTCTTGATGTGGTTAGGTACACCTTCAAAAACTCAGACCATTCTATTGATCTTTCCAGTAACCTCAGGACTCTTCATGGGAATGGTATTATGGAAACATTACCCTAGGAACAAAGGATCTAAAATGATAAGGAATGGGAATCTAGTAAAGAGACAGATAGCCAAGAAGAGACTAATAAAGAAGATAACATGTCAAAGCAAAAGAAAGAAAAAAACAAGCTAGGGAGGAGTCCAAGTGGTATTTCCACTAGATCTAAAGCAAAGGCAGACTGTGGAGTATTTAAGAACTCTTGAGGGAAAAAATCTATTAAATGGACAAGAGAGCATAACAGTTTTCAGGATATAGTAGATGGATCTCAAAAAACCATCCCGGAATGCCTCAAGTCTCCTGGTGATTCATGAAGATTATGTCTTGGAATATAAGGGGACTCAATAGCCCCCACAATCAGGATGTTTTATGCAATTTTGTTAGAGATCACAAGCTTGATATTCTCCTCATTCAGGAGACTAAAATGTCAAAAGAAAAAGTAGAAAAGGTGAAACTTTTCTAGCATTGTAGCATTCATGGCAACAACTCGAATGGCACTTCTATAGGTATAGCTACCTTCTGAAATAGTCTTATAATCAAAGGGGATCTGATATTGGAAGGGACGAATCATATAGTCACTAGATTCACACATATTAGGGACAACTTTAGCTGGATCTAGTTGAACATCTATGCCCCCAATGGAAAAAGAACCAGAAAATCCTTTTGGTTGGAATTGGCTGCCTTAAGGAGGATTTTTGACATAGACTCTTGGGTTGTTATGGGTGATTTCAATACACCCTTAATGAATGAAGAAAATTCTGGAGGCTCTCAGATCAATACAGAGAGTAAAGAGGATCTTCAGAATTTTATTAACAACCAGGGGCTGATTGATCTGGACTTACATGGAGCCTCCTATACCTGGTCAAACCGCAGAAAGGGGACGGATCTAATACAGGTCAGACTTGATAGATCTTTGGTCTCCAATCATTACTTTTTTTATTATTACTGCTCTCTTAAATCTCTTTCTCAGATTGGTTCAGATCATTTCCCTATTAGCTTTGTTGCAAATCCTATAAAAAAGAAGAAAAATATCCCTTTCAAATTTAAAAAATGCAGCTCTCTCATCCTGCTCTTAAAGAGGAAATTAGGAAATGGTGGAATTTAAGTGTTTCTATCACTGCTATATTTAGAATTGCTAAAAAACTAAGGGTTCAAGTGAAATGTAATTTTGAAAAAATGGAAAAAGGAGTCCTTTGGGAACATCTTTTGGATCAAATCTGACCTTCAGATGGATCTGGGGGAGATTCAATATAAAATCGAGAAGGAGGGATATCTAAATGACACAAAGGAAAAAGAGAATGAGCTACTCATCAAGATGCATGAAATCATTGGAAAGGAGGAGAAGTTCTGGAGGAAAAGATCTAGAGCTCTATGATTATTTGTAGGTGATAAAAATACTAGGTACTTTCATCTTTTGGCTTCAAAACATAGAGCAATCAACAAATTATCTCAAATTGAAATGAATGGTATCAGATACAAGGAGGAGAAGGATATTAGGAAGCTTGTTGGTTCATTCTTCAAAAACCTTCTTTCTGAGAGTGATGAAGTAAATCAAAATGATCAAGATCAACTAGTTGAGGCTATACCGAAAGTAATCAATCAAGAAAATAACTCTATGTTGTATGCTATCCCTACTAATGAGGAAGTCAAGCGAGTAGTTTTCTCCTTTGATGGGAGTAAAGCCCTAGGTCTGGATGGCTTCCCTTTGTTTTTCTTCCAATGGTTTTGGGAGATTGTTGGAGATGATGTGGTGAATGCCGTCAAAGAATTTTTTGGTTCTAAAAGCCTCATAAAAGAATTGAATGCCACCTTCTTGGTTCTTATTCCCAAGAAGCCTGGAGCAAAAAATTTTGAGGAGTTCAAACCCATAAGCCTTTGTAATTTGATCTACAAAATCATTTCCAAGGTTTTGACTGTAAGACTTCTAATTCTTTTACCCTCTTTGATTTCGCCTCAACAGAATGGCTTCATTCCTGGCAGACAAATCCTTGACTCTATTGTTATTGTGCATGAGAATATCCACTCGTTGGTGGAATCTAAGAAGGAAGGTTTTTTGCTAAAGCTTGATATATCAAAAGCCTATGACAGAGTTGACTGGACTTTCTTATTTAAAATTTTAAAGGCTTTTGGATTATGTAATAGGGTTCTACAAATGGTGGAACAACTTGTGTCTACTGCCTCTATTTCTATGATGGTTAATGGATCCCCTTCTTTGTTTTTCCAAAGCTCCAGAGGCCTAAGACAGGGTGATCCAATCTCCCCTATTGTATTCACAATCATGGCTGAAAGTCTTGGCAAAATTTGAAAAAGCTAATTGACATTAGATCTCTTCTTGGTCTCAACCCTTCTTCTAGTAACCTAGTTTTCTCCCATCAATAATTTGTAGATGATACAATGCTCATGGGTAAATTGTCGGTTTCAGAAGGTAAAACTTTCAAAAATATGCTTGATAAATATGGAAGAGCATCAGGACAGCTGATCAATAATTAAAAAAGCTCTTTGTTCTTCTTCAGTACCTCAGTTCATAGACAGACTAAAATTGCTAGAATCCTTGGCTGCAGGGTGGATTCCTTGCCTGCTACCTATCTAGGGATGCCCTTAAGCCTTAAACCTCTCGAATCCTTTTGGATATCGTTGGTGGAGAGGTTTAGCAAGAAGCTTGTTGGGTGGAAAGGAGCCTTGCTAAGTCAAGTGGGTAAAATTCAACTTCTTAAAGCCTCGCTTCAAAATTTTCCTATTTATGCTCTGAACCTCTTTAAGATTCCTACCAAATTTGTAGATGCAATTGAAAAAATTCAAAAAATATTCCTATGGTCAAGTGTTGAAGAAAAGAAAAGACTACCATTAATTGGATGGGATTTGGTTTGTAGACCAAAAAAAGCTGGAGGATTAGGTCTTCGAAGAATCAGAATAGTTAACAAGATCCTTTTAGAAAAACAAATATGGAGAATGTTTTCATTATTAGGAGAATGGACTAAAATCCTAGCTAGCAAGTATTTAGAAAACAATTGCTCTTTTATTATTCTGAAGGATTCCCATCTTCTTCCTAGAGGCTCTAATTGCTAGAATAATTTGCTCTATGGAAAAAATATAGTGGACTCTGGAACTGGCTGGCAAGTTAGAAGCAGAAATCAAACTAAATTTTGGGAGGATAGATGGCTCTTCAAGGAGCCCCTTACAAAAATTAATTCCTTCAGTGGATGGTCTGAGGCTTGCAAGGCCCGTTTCAGTTCTTTTGTGAATGACTACAAAGTGAATGGAAAATGGGTGGATCTATGTGGCATTAGTCAGGATCTTGCTCCTATTCAGTCTTCTTTGTTGGCAGTTAGACTAAGGTCTGGTCAGTTGGAAGATCATCTTGTCTAGATTGATGATCCTTCATGCAACTATTTTGTATCATCCGCCTTTGCCAGAATTACCTCCTACCAGAAATCTCCTCCCTTCTGGTCGAAGGCCTAGATCAAACATCTGGTCCCTAAAATCAACATTTTCTTCTGGATCCTTGTTCAAAATAAGGTGCTCACGATTGACAACCTTTGCAAACGTGGCTTTCAAATACCTAAGAGATGGTTTCTTTGTAAGATGGAGGCCAAGTCGGTGTGTCATTTATTCCTTCATTTCTCTTTTGTTTCCTCCATCTGGGAAAAAATTATCAGTTTTTGGCATCTTTCGTGGGTTTTGCCCTCTTCTATTGAAAACTTTTTCCTTCAATGGAAAGCCTCGACTCACAATTCCGTTCTCAAGCTTTTATGGGATTTTTCTTTCCCTCATGTTGCTTAGGATTTATGGAAAGAATGCAACAACAAAATTTATAGAGACAAAGAAGCTTCGGTGGATATTGTTTTTGATAAAATCCTTAGATTCCTGAAAGAAAATGTCAACATCGTTTCCCAAAAGGTTGGTGTTTCTAAGAAAACGGATCACTCATCCTATGACTTTATGGTTGCTAAGGAATGGAATATTAGCCTTGACTTACCTTGCACCCCTAAGAAAGCCAAGAAGGATAGAGAGGGTGTTCGCTGGTATGGATGGGTCAAAGCTAACTTTGATGGTGTGGCTAAAGGTAATCCAGGAGTGGCAGGTTGTGGTGGAGTCTTAAGTGATTAATTTGGTAATTTCCTTGGTGTCATGGCCACTCCTCTTGGTTCCCAATCCAATCATTTGGTTGAGGCTGCTGGAGCTTTTTACATAATAAAGTTAGCCTACAGTCTTGACTTTAAAAATTTGTGGCTAGAAGGTAACTCCAAAAATATTATCGGCTCCATCTGTGGCAAGGCTCCCCCCTCGTGGACAATAAAATCATGGATTGAAGATGCTAGTTCGATTCTTACTAAGTTTGAAAAAATTAAAATATCACATGCTTATAGAGAAGCCAATGCTGTCGCAAATTTTTTTGCTAATGAAGGGGTTAGAGGTAATGATTTGAGCACCTGGCTAAATATTAGCGATCTAAGTGTTAATGCCAGCACTTTATTGAATTATGATAAATCACATGGACAAGAGGCAAGTTACCCTTTTAAAGAGGACAGGTTGGAGTTATTATATCACAATCATTAGATTGTATGGGACTGAGCTCAGTAGCTTAGTCTGCAAAGAAGCTCCACACACTTTGTGGGTTCTCAGATTTGACAGGACCAGTTTTAGTAAAGATTTTGTCTTGGCCTGCTCCATTGTGTTTGCCAAGATGGGTGGTGATAGGAAGAGAGTAGAGCCAGACAACTATGAGATGCACACCAAAAATGTTAAGGCTTGGAATAAAGTTAAAAGTGGCGGGTTACTTCCTTTACTGGAGAAGCTCCATGGTTCCAATAAGGAGGCGACGGATCTTTTTGAGAAAATTTGGAATAATGGGGTTCTTACCCTGTTTAGTAGGAAAGTTGAGCTCAATGAAAATATAATAGCTGAGGTGACGGGTTTGTCCACTGATGGTAAGAATTTTTTCAGGGATAGGGTCTTCTCTGATGAAGCTATTATCAGATTCCCAAAAAAAGAAAAAGAAAGACATAATTTGGTGAAAGTAGCTAACATCTACTTTGAAGTTGACTCCATAAAATCCCTCTAGAGAAAGGTCCTTCATGTGATCATGGAATATATAACTGTGGATGGTTGCTTCACCAGGGTTTATGGTTATCATTTGGCCTTGCTCAACCACTTCCACTACAAGGTTAGGGTTTCATTCCCCTACTATATTTTCTGTTCTCTAAGAAAAAGTTTAGATGATCATAAGAAAAACCCTAGGAGATTCCCCATTTTTCATACTGGACTTATCAAATTAATTGTTGAGCACTACCAAAACTTGCCTATCCCTGCTAACCTGGATGCCCCCACTAATTCAGAGGATGAGAACACTGAACCCAGTTGTTCAGAGTTTTTTCCCAATGTTAGTCTGGCTAAAACTGTCCTTAGCTTGCCTGCTGTCCTTTTTGGCAAGAAAAACCCTAACCCTTTTTCTACCAAAGCTCGTTCTGTGTTCGAGTGGGGTAGCCCATCCATTAAGACTAATCTTTTTGAGAAGAATCCCCAAGTCAAAAACCTTGTTTCCTATTCCTACTCTGAGGATTCTCCTGATTCTGAGGCATCTGGTGCCAACATTTTCGTGCCTAGTATTGACCTGTCGTTGGATAGAACTGCTAGAGCTAGCTCCCCTATTACTCTAGACCCTAATAACACTTGTCTCAAAACTAGTAGGGACCCCTTCGAGGATGTCTTGATTTTAGCTAGAAAAAATGCTGATACCCATTTCAAACTCTTGAAATGGACTTTTAATGAAATCAATGAGCTAAAGATTAAGAATTGGGCCCTTCAAAGTAATCTGGAGGAGTTGGGGGCCAAGATCACAGCAATGGAAAAGAATGAGATGGAACAAAGAGATTTTAGGCTCGGCAAAAGTACTCTGTACCATGCTGAAAAGAATAGAAATGTTGATATAGAGATTGAGAAAATTAAAAACACTATCAAAATTATTGCAGAGAAAAATAATAGAATTTCCAGAAATAATGCCATTATTATTAATGCTATGATTGAGAAGTTAGACAAAACCCAACAGGGGTCAATGGTGGTCGACCTGGAGGAAACCAATGATAAAATCCAGGAGGTGGATGCTAGCATTTCTAAGAGAACTAGGGCCAACCTGAAGCGGAAGGATCCCCCTACTCCGAACATGATTCAAACTTTTAAGAAGGGGGTTCAAGACATGCAAAACTTGGAGGTGGAGATAGAGTCTGCCCTTAAGACTCTGGGGTAGTTGTGGCTACTTGATTGGTTTCTACTCTACTGGTTTCTTTTGCTTGACCTTTTTGGTCTGCTGCGGTTGGTTGCTATTGGCTCTTTTCTTTACCTTTGTTACAGTTGGTTGTTTTAGTTGGACTTTTATTTCCTTTCTTTTTTATTAACTTTTTGGTTTTGGGTCCTTGTAAAACCTGTTTTACCCTATATCAAAAACAATATTCACAAAAGAGGAAGATTGACAATAACAAAATAATGGAAAAATGTAGACTATTAATATCACCTTGATATTTGCTTCCATCTGTGAAGTCTAACATGCATAATTCTCAAGGAAGGGTAGTGGGGATCATATACCCATAAATTTGCATTATCAAAGCATGCTCTAAATAATAGAGTACATCATCTATAACAATCTTAGGGTAATTGAGGTCACAATAAGATGAACTTCACTTTTTTGGAGATACCCATTAAATGTTGAGAATTATCAATGAGCTTATCAGATTGGACTTCATGCATAGTACGCACGAGAAAATGAATATCATTTTTATGATTAGATGTCATAACTTCATCTATATAACAAAGTAATATGCAATGCATCTCTCTAAGGCCCCACTTCGCATGTGATTAATATAATCCTAGATTGTTGTATAATTTTCTTAAATAGATGGCTAGATATATTACAAGTGATAATTAAAGTGATTGAGTGGCAACAGTATTGTATCTCATGTTTACCTTATAGTATATCATCATTATTTTATTTAATGAACATGTATATAAATATAAACGGTGGAATGCAAATAAAATTATAATGGGAATCAAAGGAGGGTGTTAACCCTAATGGGTTAGAAGAAGGATACATGTATATAAAGGATAAAATGTTTAAATAATAGTTGGTGAAAAAAGTAACTTTGTTGAATACATATATACACATATAGAGGTGTAAGTGTTGGTTAAAGAAGAATTCTATTAACGTTCAATTAATTATTTTGTGACAACATCATTATTATTGGTAAGTATTTTGGTGGGGTAAGTAATAATATTATGTAGTTAAGTTATTAATTAAATGATAATATTATTATTAAATTAAAAAAGATTTAATTTAATAACACCAATATCATTAAGTTTTATTAGTTAATCAAAATATAATATTATTATGGATAAGGTTCAATGGCTAAATAATTGATGACATTACTAATATGTATTTAGTTGGGAAATAATAATGTTGTCATACTAGTAGTTGAATTCATGATTATACAAGGACACCCCATAATTTAGCCACTGGAACATTTCTTTATGATGCAAACTAGGGATTTTTTTGTAGCTAGTAACAAAAAACCCTAGAGGAAATATGGTTAAAATAATTTAATTATTTGTGTGATGTAGAGTATAAGCAAGAGAACAATAATCAAAAATTCACAATGGAATCTAACATAAATTATATAAGATCAATTATTTTACTTTGTTGTAACCATAACGTAAAACATATTAATTCTTTCTGAATCCTACGTAAAATAGATAACACTTTGTACATAAAAAATATAAAATAAAACTCAACATAATGAGGCCTGCTCTCCACCCTACCATATTGGGTCATGGAGCCTTGTGGGCTCTCACCAAACCCCTGAGCAAGAATATACATTTCCCACCACTTTGATTAGTGGTGAAATGAATATTGCTTATTACAATCAATATAGAGTACATTAGGATTTGATTGTGTATTTGACCATTGTTATTGATTTTACAGTAACTATGATTATTCAGAAAGGTTGTTTGTAACACATTACTTCATCAAATACTGCATTATGGTTGGAGCATGGTCTGCAACTAGAACAAAAAAGTGTGAAGTTTAGTGTGGTGATTAAGGAAAAATAGAATGAACTACAAAAAATTAACTATTTTACTCCATTACAATGATTACAACAGAAAGCTAAAACTCACAGTTATAGTCCTATACAAAAATTTCATTGCAACGACCAAACCATATACAACTTATGTGTATAAAAAGTGTGAATTTTAGTGTAGTGATCATGTCTAATTCATAGAAAATATGTAAATCAAGAGATATCAAATTTTTATAATTTATAACACAACTTTCTTTATACTTGCAATTGGACAAATGTAGCAATTATAATTTAGCCATACCTAATGCATGTGACAGAATGTAGTATGTACAAAAAAAAAAGGCCTGATTTCTACCCTACCATATTGGCTCATGGAGCATCATGCATTCTCACCAAACTCCCAAGCAAGAGAATAAATTTTCCACCACTGTGATCAATGGTGAAAGCAATTTTTTGACGGCCAATGACTTAATACAAGATCTAATTGCACCAAAAGGCCTGAAAGGTGTGATTGTTTGGCTTGCAGCTAGTTGCAAACTTGAGAGGATTATCTAAAGTTTAGTGTAATAAACATGCACCATTGGTGGACAATAAATCAATCAGAGAATATAGACCTATACAATTAATTACAAACATGATGCAATGTAGTTGTAGTAGAGCACAATAAATAAATAAAATCTAGGCATACCTTCCATACAAAATGGATTGAAGTTTGGACACACAAAAGGAGGCCTGCTCTCCACCCTACCATTTTGGGTCATGTAGCATCACTGACTATCACCACACCGCCACAGTTCACTTACCATAAAGTAGAGCAACTCTTCATGATCATGCCAATGAATAGTATTGTTGGAGATGATTAGCTTGTTTAATTTATAGTACACTCTAATTGTTGGTATGTATGTTGTAGTGTCTAGCAAAATACAAATGTGGGTCTACACGTAATCACAAAAAACATAGTTCAAGTGAGAAATTCAATTGCACACATAAAAAATATAAAATGGAAGAGAACAAAATGAGGTATGTTCTCTAATATTGGGTGGCCACTACTCTGATGAATGGTGAAATCAATGTTCCTATTAGCTTAGCTAGTCTTGTAATCACTTCATCTTCATAGTTGGTTGAACTTCATTCGAAAATCCCATTCATCTATTTAGCATGTAAACTAGAATGTCAACAACCCACTTCTTGAACTCTCTCTCCCAAGGGAGAAGCATACTTTTTAGAGCAACTGTGAATATGAAGAGATTATAGAATTGGCTAAGAGCAACTAGATGATGGGGGAAAAAATTAAAAAATTTAACCACAAAATATAAAGAATAAAGAGAGAGCCAAAGGGAATTGACAACAAATCAACACAACCTTATCAAAAATTGAAACAATATAGCCTTTTCAACATCATCTTCTCAAAAATGGAATGATATAGCTGAAGCAAGAGAACAATAATCAACAATTCCCAATGGAATATAACATAAAGTGTATAAGATCAACTATTTTACTACGTTGTACCCATAACCTAGAACATATATTTTTTTATGAATCCTATGTTAGAAATATAGCAATCTGTACATAAAAAATATAAAATAAAACTCAACACACTAAGGCCTACTCTCCACTCTACCATATTGGGTCATGGAGCCTCATGGACTCTCACTAAACCCCCAAGCAAGAATACACATTTCTCACCACTTTGATGAATGGTGAAATCAATATTTCTTACTACAATCAATATAGAGTACATTAGGATCTCATTACCTATTTGACCATTGATACTAATTTTTCAGTCACTATCATTATTCTAAAAGGTTGTTTATAACACATTAGTTCATCAAATACTGCATTATGTCTAGAATATGGTCTACAAGGATAACAAAAAAGTGTGAACTTTAGTCTAGTCATTATCGAAAAAAAAATGAACTACATAACATTAACTATTTTACTCCATTATAGCCATCACAATAGAAAGCTAAAACTCATAGCTATAATCCTATGCAGAACTTTTGCTGCAAAGGCCAGACGATATACAACCTATGTGTATACAAAGTGTGAATTTTAGTGTAGTGATCGTGCTTAATTCATAGACAATATTTAAATCAAAAGATATCAAAGTTCTATATTTAATAATACATAATTTGCTATGTACTTGCAATGGAATGCATGAATTACTTATAATTTATCCGTACCTGGTGCATGTGGCAGAATATAGTATGTACAAAACAAAACAAGGCTTGATTTCCACCCTACCATATTGGATCATGGATAGGTACATCCAAGGCCAAGATTTGTTATTGGTCGCGTCTCTGGCATGATAGGTATTATGAGCCCATTTTCATTTTGTCCAAGTCTTTGATTTTTGTCGTAGCCCATTGCAAGCATCATTTGCAGACCCTTGCTTCTGTCATCCATTGGTAATTCAGGTGCTGGTCTTTCATCTTGATAAAGCATATGTGATGGATCTTCCTCAATAAACTCCTGGCCAAGGTCTCCCCAACTTGTGAATTCAGGATAGTCTTTAGGAGATGTTTGTGATGTTGAAGCTTGATTTTCTTGTGGACATCCCCATGATCTAGGAGATTGTGGTAACTCTCCTACCACAAAAGCATTGTTAGGGAGTTTTTAGTTTCCACAACCATCATCCTAGATGATGAGCTTAATGTCAGAAATGGTGGGAATGGTGGGAGTGGGGGGTGTCTTTGTCACAGAAGTGGATGCGAGGGTGGTAGGGTCGATGTATGGTGTGGATGGGCCCTCATCATTTTTTGGTACTTGGTGGATTTTGTAGTACTTTGCTTCAAGATTTTTGCAGTATGAGAAGGGTTCAAGATCTCCATGGATGGTTACTTCTTGTTCGTTATGTGTAAATTTCACACATTGGTGGAAAGTTGATGCTATTGCTTTCATCGCATAGATCCATGGACATCCTAGGAGGATGTTATATGGAAAGTTAAGGTCCAATACTTGACAAGTGGTTTCCATGAGAGTCAAACCTACTTGAATATGTAGTTTGATCATGCCTTGAGACACTCTTTCTTGATCATTGTATGCTCTTATCGTGATACCCTTCCCTTTGTCAATAAAATCTTTTGATATTTTCAACTGCTTGATGAGGCTGAGAGAACAGATATTCAAACCCACACCTCCATCCACCAAGACCCGTTTGGCTTTGCTCTTATGTACTATGATTTCTAAGTGAAGTACATGATTGTGAGATGGTTGAGCGGGAAAATCTTGGTCAGAGAATGTGAGAAGATTAGGCGTAATGATATTTCTAACCATAGCTTGGAATTGCTTTGCATCGAGATCTGCGGGGATAGTGGATGAGGCCAATGCTTCTTCAAGGATTTTCCTATGGGAAGACAAGATTTTTAGCAACTCCATGATGGATATTTGCAATGGAGTTCTCTTGAGTTGATCTAGGACATTATAGCCATTAGGAATAGATCTAGATGTGGGGACTCTATTTGGCTAGGATGATCCTGCAATGGTTAGTTTGCCGCCTCTTGTGGTGACTCCACAATCTTTGACATAGGAGCCCTTGATAGTAATGACCATGGCATTTTTATCTAGGGAGGCTAGTCGTGCCCATAAAAGGATATGAAAATCATGACAAAACCTATCCTAGGAATTGGGCATTCCAACAGGCGACTAATATCTTTTCATGGTCGTTCATTTACTTGTCAAACCATGGAATGTATACTTGAAATGGAGTGGCACTGTATATGCACTAAGAACCAGTTTCAATCATAACCTATTGAAAATAAATACTTGGAAAGAATTATACCTATGTTACAGGAAGGTAATGCAAGGTTCTCTAAACTCAACCATAATTTAACCAAAGCAGAAATCATAACTACGACTGAGAAACAAACTATGAACTGGCCTTATGCTGCAGGAACAGACACAGGGATGGATTCCCGATGTTGTAGGAACAATATAAGACTAAGTTTTCACAAAAAATTCAAAGATGAAATCTAACTTATGATCAACAGAAAATGAACAACTAACTAACTAACTACAGATACTTACTAAGTGGGCCCCCTTAGCAAGCACCAACTAATTATGCAAGTACTGAACTCAGAACTTCATCAAATTTTATTCATAATCTCAAAATGGTGTACACTGTTCTATTCATATTAAAACTAACAAAAAACTCTATCTCTTGTCATACATACTCTACTTTTTATTATCATACTAATTTTTACATGGTATCCTTTCTATCTCACTATGCTTGCTCACTCATGCAGGAGGAACACTTATTTAAATAAGGAAAACAACTAACTAACTAACCCTAACAGAGAAAGATGTCGATGTAAATGTATCCTAGAATCGAGGAACAGACTAAATAAATGAACTTATCCGCTCAACACGATTTAGAGAGAATTCAGCATTCCACTCTTTCCAAATTAATTGACATTTAAATTCCTTCCCAGCAATTTCAGTCAAAGAGTCTTCGCCAGAATAACTTCATCAAAGTTGTGCAGGAAATGGACTCTACTGCAAGGCCGAGATTAGCTACGCTTGACTCATTCATACTTTCTTCAACAATCCTGCGAAACACAAGGCAACAAAAGTGAACAGAAACATGCATGGCAACATACACGATATCCATTTATTAATTACATATCAAATTTACTTCATCATTCAAAAACTACATGCATTATACCAGTCATTTGGAAAGTCAATCACGGTAATAAATATAGACATATCAACATGATAGGCTGCAAGAATAAAAAAGTGTATTACTACAGGATATCCCCCAATAAAAGGTTTCTAAAGAGTTTGAACAACCATGAACAACAAAAGTAAGGGTATTAAAAGTACACCATGATACCCAAATTATGAGCATACTTTAGGATCATGAGAGGCGACGACTGTTTTATACACATGATTCACGTTTGAGTGGGTGCCTTTCCCTTTGTCTTTGTTATTGTTATTCCCTTTGTTGCCATGATTTGGCATCGGATTTGTATATATCTTAAGATCCTAATTTCCTGTATGTTGTTCCACATTTATGATTCTTTTATCAATGAGATCTTGGATGATGTTTTTGAGTCTCATGCAACTATTTTTGGTATGGCATTTGATTTTATGGAACTCACAGAGTTGATTCTCATTATACCAAGGAGGTTTCACATCTAGTTCTCGGTAATTTTCAAATGTGGGAGCCTGGATGAGTTTTTTTTTATTAGCTTTTTCATGATGTCTTCAAGTGGTTCCCCCAAAGTGGTGTATTTTCGCTTGGGATAAATCTTGCATTGGGGTGGTCCTCTTTACTCATTGAGATTATTGATTGTTGGATGATTATTTTGGTGTTGTGTTTGGATTTGTGGTGCGGGTGTATGTTGGCGAGGAGCACTAATGACCACCTTGGCATCAACGACACCATCATTAGTAATGTTTTTGTCCCTTACCCATGTGTGAGGTTTATCATTGTAATTGGATGGTGGGTGGTTGTTTTGTTGTTTAGGGTATGATGTTGATTCCGCAGGTTGAGTCATAAGGGCTCTTTCGATGCTGAGAGCCTTGGGGATCAACTGATCATATGTGGTGATGGCCTGAACCTTGAGATGAAATGCCAAGCAGCCATCAAGGTTGGTGATGATGGTGAAAACTTGTTCTTTTGGCATGGTCCATTTGCTCTGATTGGCCTTGGATCGCCATCGTTGTAGGAATGAAGCAAAAGACTAACATCCATTGCAATGTTCCATGCGTAGTTCTTAAGGAATGCATCTATAATTTCTTGAAATGTTCTAATGCCTGAAGGTAGGTGAGAAAACCATTCCATAGCATGGCCTGCCAAAATCCTAGGGAATAGTCGCATAAGATAAGTATCGTCATATGTGACTTCCATGCAATGAACTTGAAATTCCCTTATGTGATCTTTAGGGTTTCCCATCCCTCAATATTTGTCAAATTTGGGGATTTCAAATCCCTTGGGGAATGGTTTCATCACTAGGCTCCTATCAAATGGATACAGAAACAAGTTTCTTGGTGTCTTTGTTGTTCGCCTTGATTGAAGATCAAGCACTTGTTGCGAGAGCAACTTGATTTGTGCCATCAGATCATTTTACGGATCAGGGGGTGGGATGAAAGTGTTTTGGGGTGTTTCAATTGTGGGTTGGATGGGTGGGTTGGTCGGTGTATTGTTCGATAGTATTTGTATGTTTTTTCAAGCTAGGTAGGCTTCCACTTGATTTTGTATGAACTATGCCTATTGTTGATCTTGTTGTTGCTGTGCTAAGATTTGTGATTATTGTTGTACTTATTGTTGTTCCAACAATGCTTGTTGTTATGCTTGTTGTTGTTCCAACAACGCTTGTTGTTGGGCTACCAATTCGGTTGCTTCTTGTTGTTCTTGATATTGCTTTATTGCTTGCTGATATGCTTGCCATTGTGTTGCTTGTCCTTCTGCAAGAATTTGTGCTTGATATTGGACTTGTTGTGCCTGATATTGCACTTGCACTTGTGTTCCATGTGCTTGTTCTGCTTGTTGTTGCAATAGAAGTTGTGCTTGAGCGGCCTTTTGTGCTTGCAATGCTTGAGCTGCTTGTTGGGCAACTAGGTATACAGCTTTTTGTTTTTGAACTTGTTGAAATCCCTTTTGAAAGCGGCTTGCAATGCCGTGTTGTATTGATTTGATGTCGTGGAATTTGGTGGTGGTGGGCGTGGTGGTGGATTTAGAATAGTGTTTGTGGTAGTGGTAAGTGGTGATGTTGTGTTGATTATTTGATTGGTGGATGGTGGTATTGATGTGGTGGTTTGAGTGGTAAGTGGCGCTATTGATGTGATTGGTTCTTGAGAGATTATGCTTTGTGATGTTAGGGGAGTGTTTGATGTTGTTGTTATTGCTTGTGCATTTGTCATTTGT